>PVJI01000053.1:330000-439457 GCA_004026765.1 Micronycteris hirsuta
TTGGAGACATCTATGTATAATGAATGTGTGTGTCCGGGTATTTATCTCCTTACTGAAGGAATATTTTTATTTCCCATTGATTTTTGCAAAAACTTCAGGTGAGCTTCCACAGTGCTTCTGAGAGGAGCTGAGGTAGGAGGTGGCCCTGAGTTTCCATTAGCAAGTGGTATTGAGCAAATCAATGAACGAGCTGGTCGTACATGTCAGTGATGTGCAAGCTGCGGTTTGTATCTGCATAATGAATATAAAGATGGGACCCTGGCCACCAGGAAACAGGGAAGACCAGCTCTGAGAAAGGGGCCTGGGGAGAAATACCAAGAAACACCGAAAGAGAGGATGATTTGTTCGGAGGGAGTTTGAATCGATGCTTCCATATTCGCAGTCTGACTTCTAATATTTACGATCAGTGAAGAAGCAAAATAATCATACGGTAAATCCAGCAGTGTTTGGAGATAGCTTTTGGTTTTGTAATTGTATGCATTCTAACATAAAGGAAAAAGAGAAGACTTAAAAGTGAACACAGGGAAAATAAATGGTTGTTTTCTTTGTTTTGTTTTTTGTAAATAATGGGGCATTAGGGAAGAAATTCTAGGAGGAGTTAGAGGGATGTTTACTGGAAAATACACCTGCCACCTTGTCAATCCAGACCATCTTCCCCAACTTTAATGAAAGTCAACATCCCTTCCGCTGGCTGCCCCGTGCCAGTAGGTCAGCTGGAGGTGCAGAAAGACCCTGGTGGGCTCTCTGTGGTGATAGACCGGGCCTTAGCAGAGCAAGGTGCCAGGGCTCGGTCGCCACATCCAGACAGAGAACCAAGTGCAAAGTCTGCACACCCTGCCTTCCTTGGTATCTGTGCAATACCAACATCTGCTTTGTACTTTTAAGGTCGGAGAACATTCACCTTAAGGATTTACTTTTATCCCCACAGTGTTGCTGGGAGGTACTGAGCACGTAGCCATCCATTTCTAGGTGAACAGGACGAACACAGCCCGTGCTCCCTGAGGCCTGTTTGGTTTCACTCAGTTTTGTTTCATCCAATCCACATTTCATCATAATTCACATTTAGATACAAAGTTTGGAAAGACCAGAGAGAGGAAAATACTAATTAAAAAGCCCAAGAGGAGTAGAATCAGTCCTGTTTGTTTTTTTTTTTTTATTTTTATTTTTTTTTTTTATTTTTATTTATTTTTAGAGAGAGGGGAAGGAATGGAGACAGAAAGGGAGAGAAACAGCAATGTATGGTTGCTCCTCACATGGCCCTCACGGGGACCTGGCCTGCAACCCAGGCATGTGCCCTGACTGGGAATCGAACCGGGACCCTCTGGTTCCCAGCCCACGCTCAATCCACTGAGCTACACCAGCCAGGGCTGTTTGTTTTTTTTAAAGTCGTGCATGCATTAAAGTGTAGAAGGTGAGAGAGCTTCCGGCAGCACCGGGCAGGTAGATGGGAGTAAGTTCACACCTGCCCACAGGCTTCACTCCTGCCTGGAAGTGGGAGAGCCTCCAGCACAAGCCATTTCTTAAGGAGCCCTCCCAGCAAGCCCAAATGGCACACAGTGTTTTAGCAGGGGCCCAGGAAAGGGAAGTTCTGCTCAGTCAGGCAAAGTGTTTACTAAGCATATGAATGAAGAATAAAGAAGAGGGTGTGGAATCCCAACGAGAAAAGGGTTGGCTACTCTCATGAGGAGCAGTGAGCATGACTAAGAGGAAGAGAGTTGCATTGAAGGGAAAAGATGGAAAAGAGCAAAATACAAGAAAGGAAACATAAGCAGTCCATTTTAAGGTAGAGGTATGTCACAGGGGAGAGGACACGTGCTCATCACACAGTTAGTTTGCCGAGAAAGGAAGGGGAAGCACAAGTCCTGCCGGCAGTTGCTTTGGCGGAACGGGTTCTGAGAAGCTCCACAGTTAAGTTGGGGGCGGACCTCAGACTGCATCAAGGATCTCAGTCTAGTGATCACTACACATTTACCAATTCTCTGTTGATTGATCTATCACTAATCGGTCATCAGACATTGATCTGACCTTTTAGCATGAGGACACTCACGTTGTAAGTTTATCATGAGGTGAAGAATCCACAAAGCTAGAACCACTTTCTCTGTGAGGTAGGTAAAAAAAAAAAAAAAAAAAATGAACCTGATGGCACCCCTACAGGACACGAGGCCAAGTTAAATAAATAGGACTGGTATGAAAAGAGATGGATATTGGCTAACAATGAAAGAAAGGCACTGCCGTTTGGAGCATCAGAAGATATCCTGAGCTGGGGGTCAGATGCTGGCTTTTTGGTCTGAACGCTCATTGGTCAAACTCTGAGAAGGCACTGGAGTTGGGGCTTCATCCCTTCCTCTAAATAGTGAGTGGCATTTGCTTCTGAACAGTGGCAGTCCACACTCACTTCTGGATAGCAAGAGTTTGTGAGACTGTTGATGCCAAAAGATTCTTCACAGGTGGCTTTATGCTGCCTCACAAGCCTTAAGTTTTAAGTGTCTTGCAATTCTATGTTAAAATGCCCCCTAGATAAATCCACCAGGTAGTTAAAGTTACAAATGAAAATGTTGACTTGTTTGGGGAGTAGGACAGAGGTCTGAATTCACAAATTATCTCTTCTCTTGTAAATTGCATAACTTCAACCCCTGCGGTAGACCAGGGTCCACATTCTGGGTTCTTTTCTTCACATGGGTAAGATTTCAAGGACGCTGGTGGGTATAGAATGTGTACCTTGCTGCTCTTCATCAGTAAATATGCACTGAATCTACTCATTAGAACACTTTCCCCAAGGTGAGGCTAGGATCCTGAGACCATGGGTCCTCAGCCTCGCTACCCCACCCCTATCCCCTACATCCCCTTCAACATCATCTTTGAGTACAAAACAAGCCCTGCTCATCAGAGATGCATGGTGAAGGAGGAGGAGGAAGATGTGGCCCAGAGCAGCTACAGGACTGGGACCCTCTGAATCACAAGGACCTCTCCATTAGTTCCTGTATATGCTCGATCTCATACGCTCCCCTTTAGTTTCTCCTGTATAAGAGACTAATAGCGGGGGAATGATCAAAATACACTCTGTGGGGAAAAGTATGATGTGTATCCTTCTATCCTTTCTCCAGGATTTCTGAGTCTTCATTACCACAGAGTTTATACACTGAAAAGGAAACCACCCACAATAACACAGGACATGATAAGCAGCCACACTGTGAATTTGTTTCTCTGCTGTGGTATGGATACCTAGAATATAAATAGAATAGGAAAGTCCATTAGAATAATTTACTATTCATCATGAATTATAAATGACACGATGTACTGTTCATACATGTGGAATTTAAACTTAAAATTTAGCTCTGTAAATTGGTTATGGAATGATAACCGTGCTGCCATTTTTTCCTGGGGCCAGCATTGGATTCTGCCTGGGCTTTAACCCCTTGTTTTGTAGTTCTGAGCCTGGCGAGTGAGCCGCTCTCTCCCCATGGCCCCTAACAGCCCAGAGAACGCAGGCGCTCTCAGGCCTGGTGGTGGATGGCTCAGACGAGATCAGTCCATGTTTCCTCCCTGAATCCAAATTAGTCTCACAGCTGGAGAGGCATCAGTGGCTGATAATGGCCTAACAACCTCCAGCACTAACAGATATGACCTGGGTGGCAGTGACAGGAATGCAAAATTCAGCATCCTCTCAGCCTGGAATGCTGGGCTGAGTGTGTGGATTCAGCCATGGGAGCTGGAGCCACCTTGAAAAGGAAAATGTCCTAAATTGAAAAGAATAAGGCAAATCAGTATGTGGCAGGTTGCACACCATCTTTGAAGCACTGTAGCCAATTGTCCTCCAGTACCTAAGGAAAAATGTATGTTTTTAGGGATGCTTAAATAATGGTGAGCTTTGCCGCTTAGGCTGCTCATTGAAGGAGGAATCAAGTCTCCATGCGATTTTGTACCCAGCTTCTTGTCCGTGCACAACTGTTACCTGCATGAAGAGTCCACGGACCATCAGAGCTCTTGGCCAATGCTGAGCCATCCTCTGTCAATCACTGAAGACAAGCAACGCCAGGTGGCACTTTCCTTGTGTGCTGTTTTTGGAAAGGTTTTTTTTTTTTTTTCTACTCAAAATGTATATGTTCATTGCTTGCTCAGATCTCATTTAGTGAAGACTTATTGGGTGTCTACTAAGTTCACTGGGAAGCTCCCATGAGGAGCTCTCATTCCCCAGCCAGAGCGTGACACGGGATGGTGCCGTGTTACTAGAAATGGGCAGAGGGATGTACTACAGGAATATGGCTGCATGACATGCCACATTGCCCTAGCCTGGGAAGGTCTTCTGCTCTGCATTCAGATGCACTTCAGATGCGTTCCCGTAAGAGAAAGGCTCCGGGTCTCTTCACCTCTATAAGACAGAAACAGGTACGGTTGCCCTACACAAATAAAATAGCAGAAAGTTCCAGTGGCATGTGGAACAGCCAGTTCCTGAGATCAGAGCCATGATTCTGGGAAAGCCTCCTGTGTGTCTCAGATGCCTTCACAACCTCGTCTGTGCGGCTTGCGTGTGTGAGCTGCCCAGCGCGGGGCCCGCCCAATGAGTCCTGAAGTCTGACACCCAGGATAATTCACAGCATAGAATATCCTTCACAAAAGGGGCCTTCCACTGATTAGAAGTCACATCTAATGCTTGACAATGGTGGTGTTATGGGAAACACAAAACAATCGGAGAACAAGTTCATTGTGCTCTTGGGTTTCTATGTTCAAAGGAAACTAATGGTTTCTACGTGGTGTAGGGATATTTACAGAGAAAACGTTACAATTTTAATGTAATCATGAAAGGCACATAATGAAAAATATACTCATGAAATGCAATATGCTTTATTCACAAAGAATGGATTACCACAGTGTCTGCATTGTGCCGGCCCCTGGCCCAGGGAGCAGAGGTGCACAGATAGGAACAAGGCAGGGCCCGGGGCCACTTCTGTCTGGCTTTGGTGGGTCCCCACGGCCACCATTAAGTTATTGAACTGCCTCCAGTAGCACCAGCAGCCCACTCACAGGGGGACGCTCCAATTTCTCAAATATTGAGGGACACTGATCAGTGATCTCTTCTCCACGTAGAGACTTTGTAAACAGAAGGGAAGCCCCAGGTCTTGGTTAAGTTTTGGAGTGTGGGCAGGTGGTGGGCAGGCTGGAAAACCACCTGATTCTTTTCTGCCACTCTGGTTCTGAGTGAGAACTGCCAAGGGAAGTAAATGGGGAAATCTCCATTAATTAAACACCACACTCAATTATCTGCATGCACATGTACAAATATACACATACACTGACACACATGTGCCATTATATACATGCTACACATATGCACATACCCACACCCACTCACCCAGGTACCCACACTCACACATACACATGCATGCATGCGTGTGTATATACAAGTACCTTATATACAACACATTGACACACACTCACATGCATGTGAATAGACACATTCACACGTGTGACCACACACATGCACACACTCCTATGAACACATGTGTGCACACAGGCTCGCCATGCTCATTTGCATCCTTGTGTGTACATGGACACATGCATGTATACATATATATGTGCACATAGGTGTATAAACACACTTTCTTACACACTCACACCAAGGAGGAGAAAATCTGCCAGTATACCAGGCTCCCTCTCTTATATCCCCAAAATGAAGGGACTACAAAATCAAATCATAAAATAAAGGGAAGGATTTTATTCACATCTCTCAGTTTTTAAAAGGTAACAATTCTTATCTGAGTTGATTCAACTGAATCTAATTATCCCAACACTTAGCCTTCTCAGGTCTGCATGGAAGGCTGGTGACACTCATCGGGACCGAGTCCCCCAGGACAAGACCAGGCAGCAGTGGCTGTGAGTAAGGTCTGTGACCATGATACACTGCGTGAAGGCCCACATCAGCCTTGTGGTCCCTGAGGGCCTGGTCCCATCAGGCCTGTTTCTGATGACTGAGAGAGTGCCTGCCTCCCATTTCCAAAACAAGGGTAATAATCCTGGTTCACAACCCAGAGAAATATCAGGGTATGTGCTCAGTTTCTGTGTGCGCAGATGTCAACTATCACCACACTGAGGAGCATCAGCCAGTGCCATGTGGTGTCACTGCTGGCCCTTTGAGCTTGCCCCTAAGCAAAAGGGTAGGCGTGCCCTGTGCTTGGACAGACCAGGGGGTCACTTTAAGGATTCACATCCCAGTTATATGAAATCTACCCAGCTGATTCATGAACAAACATGGGTGCCATGGAGATGAGGGTAAGGGACCATAAGTGCACTCCCACACAGGGCACCAGTGCCTTCTTGGGTTCAGGTGCTGGAGGTCCCATGACCAGGCAACAGCTACAGGAAAACTCAGGTCTTATGTACATGTGTGTGGGTGTGCACGTATGTGCCAACAGAGACTGCTGTCCTGCTGGGCCCATGGGAACCACTTTCAGTGGACAGTGAGGGTCCCAGAAAGTGAGTACCCTGGGCTAAGAGCAGTGAATTGCCTCCTGTTTATTAATACATGACAGTGGGTAGAGACTGTTGTCTTGCTTTCTCCAAAATCAAAAAAAGAAAGGGACCCACACAGTGTGAAGGAGACTGAGACCAAGCCCTACTCTCTAGCAGCCAGGGCGAGAGAACCAGGACTTCGTAACAAAGAAACATCAGGCTTGCTGGGGGAGCAGCTGATGCAAGGAGCCAGCTGTGCTGGCTCTCTGAAGATCTGCAATTTAAACCGGGGCTAAGAGAGATATACAGTTGTGCCAGCAGAGAAAGAGGAAAGAAATCCAAGAAAGAAACCTGGCTCTCCCTAATTCAGCGCTCTGAAAAGTCTTCCTGTCACATCTTTTCCTGGCCTCTGCACCATCCTCCCACTGCCTGCTCAGCCTCACCTATACACCGCTACGCCTCCCCCCATCTAAGATGCATTTCACTGGATTTTAAAGGCCAAAAAATAGATATTAGAAATCCTACTCCAGAAAGAGGATTGATTGTGCTGAGAAGGGTATTTGAAAGAGAGAAGTGCAGCTCAGAAATAAAGTCTTCTAGAGGTTAAAAAAATGACAAAAATAGAGACCAGGGAGAGTAATGGGATTGGAGTCCAGTATACTCCACGTGTAGAAGACACCATAAAGACCCAACCTTACCGATGCTAGGGGGTACCTGTACTGTGTATTTCTACTGGCCAAGAGGGAAGGAGGATGAGGAGGGTGCCGAGAGGTCCTCTACTCCACCCTAGAGCTAGCAGCCAGCCAGCTTGGACCTGAGAGGACATAACTCTGTTTTCCCAGGAGAGTCCGGGCTTGCGAGGGTCATGTCAGCAGCAGGCATGGGGTTGAACCTGGCCTCAGCCCCTGAGTGTTTCTGCCTGTGTGGCTTCAATGCCCTCTCCTGGGATCCCTGCACTCAGTGAGTGTGGTGAGAATAACCTCAGACTCAGGAAGCAAGAACAGAAGCTAGAGAAGGCGGGCCTGATGTAGGTGCCAAAGGAGGAGGTTGGGCATCCTTTTCAAGGCTTTCTTATGGGGTGTTGTGGACTGAATCATGTCCCCAAACCAATATGTTGAAATCCTAACACCTGGTCCCTGTGAAGGTAACTGTACTTGGAAATAAGGTCTTTGCAAATGCAATTAAGACGTAAGTTAAGTTGAGATGATACTGCATTCAAGTCACTGCATTGCGTTTGTACTTCCCCACTAAAACTTCTCCAAAAGGGCGTTAGTCTATTTCCTGCCTGGTCCAAACCACCACATTGGTCACTGTGCTCAGTCACTGCACCATCAGCTGCCTGGGTTGACAGTGCTGAACAACCTGTGTTTACTGAGCACTTCCTGCAGCCAACAGTGATGACCACTGACATTTATTCTGGGGATACTGTGGGCAGTTGGCATCATTCCTTGTGAAATGCTGAGACGACTGAGGTCAGCTCCCTTTACAAGGTCACACACCAGCCTACTCCTGATATTGAAGCATCCCAGCTTTATTTTTCTCCTGTTCAGAACACCCCTCTGCTCCAAACCCTGTCTTCAGCCCTCTGTAACCTCTGAACCCCTGTGAGAGCTCAGCCACGCTCACCTCTCTTCTGCTTCTATGGCAACTCATTACAGGAATTTGTGCCCTGGTTTATCTACTGAGGGCCTATTCTGTGTCCTCAACTTCCTGTGACATCCCTTCAGCCCCTCAAACCCACTGAATTGAACTTGTTACCTCCACCCTCTCAGGGTGCCCTCAACCACAGTTGTCCATCTTAGTCAGTGGCACCACTACTCCCTCTTCATCCAGGTTCAATATTTTGACCTTATATTGACCTTGGCGCTCTCTTTCACTCATCATGCAGGTTGGCCACCACAACCTGTTGTTTCTCTAAACGGCTGCAGGAAGCCCCTCTCCTTCACAACCACAGGCACAGCCTGGTTCTTCTGACTGTTGACTGGACAGACCGTGAGCATCCACATAAACCCATCCTCCCCCACATCCATTGCCTGTCACTCCAGGGCACACCCGCCTACCCTGGGCAATGCAGACTCATGGCAATGATGATTCTGTCACCCACTACACCATGATCACCCCCTCTTCTTCTACTCCATCTTATCTGACATTCCTCCCAGGGTTGATCTTCTGTTCTCATTGGGTTTTGTCCTTGACATACCTGGAAATTCCTGTTCTGTTATTAATAATGCGCATGGTGTGATTTATTTAATTCTTAGTCCATTTATCACTTATTACTGCTAACTCCCACCCTAGCCTTGCAAGGTGCTTGCCATCATGTTCACACAAAATTATCAGGAAATTGATGCTCAGAGACACAATCGTTATCCTTAGTGGGGGCGCAACGAGGATGTGACGTTTCCCTGGGGCCTCCAAGTCCACAATGCAAGGCCTTCATCTTCCCCTTGACCCAGGCCGTGCCCATCTCTTCTCCTGTTCACACTTCACAGCGGAGGCCACGCTCTCCCTCCTTCAGAGCTCATGTCCCAAATGCCCAGCCTACCTCACTGCCCCCTTTTCTCCGAGCTTTTTCAGTCTCAAGAGTTAACATCACATTTTATACATAATTGTATCCAATCATGTCTCCAGCTCTAATTATTTCCTGGTGATTTATGATTCTTTGTGGAACTTTGTAGGCTATGTTTGCATTTATAGAGCCTTGTGTGATAATATTGGATAAGTGCAGGTGCCGAGGGATACCTATAGGTTTATTTCCCCCATTTGTTTACATCACAAAGACTCTATCTCCATCTGTGTGGTGGACATTTGTTTCTTTAAGTAGATTACCCCAAGGCCTTCTCCTCCAGACACCTCACCTTCAAGACGTTCACCAAAGAGAGAGAGAGAAAGCGAGAGAGAGAGAGAGAGAGAGGAAAAATCCTATTATTATCAAATTGAAATCTGACCCCTGCCTAAGAAATATAATCTCTGCTTTGCTTTGTGGGGTAAAAAAGATGGGTTCTTCTCTGCTCTCCTCTTCCTGCCTGGTCACTCAGCCCTGCCTCCAGGCAGACCGTGGACACAGAGGGTGAGGAATGGATGCCATGGGTGTAAAGGGCCGTGCAGAGGAACTAAACACGCACAGATGCCCAGAGGAGCCTGGATGCAACATGGGTGACCCCTTAGGTTGAAAGGAGCCCCACTCACCCTGAGAGACCTCCTGGTGCTCTGGGACATGAAAGCTCCTGCACATCTCGTGACATGTCATCGGTGTCCCTCCCGACGGAATTTTCTGAACATGCACAGGGGTAATGGATACATTGATTTTTTTAAATTATAGTATAGAATAGGCAGCACTATGCTTTAACTGAAAGTTGCCCCAGACTTGGGAGAGATTTGTCCTTGTTTTTAGTGATGTGTTAGAAGAATGGTAAATACAGGAAGGTAGGAATGTTGGCACCCTTGGGCCTCCTCCTGCTCCTCTGAAGCTGTTTATGAGCTCTGGACAAGGTTGTGGGCTTGGTCCAACTACTTCTTCGTCCTCAGGAGAAAGTTGGATTCAAAGTAGCTTTATCAAAAAATAGATTTCACTGGGAGTTTCACAGCTGTCTCAAAACCCCTCCAGTTTGGGGTTTGGCCTTTGATTTTCCACTCACTTCAGTAGGACACAATGAGATACCATCAAATACTTGGAGAAAAGCCAGCCCAAGTTTATAAAAGTCTGAGCATCTAATTTGAAACACATCAGCTCCACTTTAGGAAAGAGCGTCCCAGGGGTTGGGAATGTGATTCTGGGCACTTGCTCACTGTGAGGCCTCAGTTGGGATCCCACACTTCATAAACCCAGCGTTCTCAACTGTAAATGGCAATGACCACAGCACCTACCACACAGTATTCTTGTGACAATTTAACAACATGTGGGCACATGGGAAGTTCTTAGTACTTGGTGCAGCCCACTTGCAGTTATCAACACACAAAATTCTTAGTAATAGATTATTAGTATTTGAGTAATTCAAATACAAGTTCTGCATTCATTGGATAATTGACATAGTGGCATTTAGAAGCAGAAGGGTGTGTACCAAATCCATGTTGACGTTTTTGGAAAAACAGCTTCTAACCAAACTTTATGTTTCTATAAAACTTTATGTATAATTTATGTATTCTTTTCTGGAAGCCTCATAGTCTTCCCTACGAGCTACATATTTTATACGGTCCCTCTTGACGAGAAACCTGGGATGGAGGAAGAAGCAAGAGTGTGAGCACCAGAGTTGGGTGGGAACTCTGGCTCAAGGATCCTTTCTACTTGCCTAGGCAGGGATCTCCAGAGAAATGGAACTAATAGGAGATGTGTGTGCGTGTGTATTATGTGTACAGGGTTCAGCAGAAGTGGTTGGTAGGGTATGTGAATGTCTTGCATGAAATGGACAGCAATTTGAGTATTTCACCTAAAAGGTCATATGGTGTGCTTGAGTGTTATATTGTTATGTTAAGAATTGCATGCATATTATTTTGTAATAAGATTTTGGTATAGATTACCAGCTCATGCAAAAATGGGCATTATTTGTGCTGAACACTGTATATGTATGAATATATAAATATTAAAAAATCACATTAACAAATTCCTTAAAATAAATAATATCTACATATATACACACATACTTGGTGTATATATACATATATGTATGTATACACACACACACACACACATACATTCACACTGGCACTCACTAGTATATATTAATTTACCAAGTTGTTGAGAGTTATTGAGATTTACCAAATTACTGGAGATTCATTGTAAAGAATTGGCTCACATGATTACAAAAGCTGAGAAGCCCTGACATCTGCCGTTTGCATGCTGAAGGCTGAGGAGAGCTGATGGCGGCACTCGGAGGACTGGAGGCAGATGACGAAAGCCCAGTCCGAGGGCAGAAGACAGATGTCCCAGCTCAACAGTCAGGCAAAGAGAGCAAATTTGCCCTCCCTCTGTCTTTCTGTTCCACTCGGGCCCGCACTGGATTGGGTGGTGTTCTCCCACATCTGAGAGGACCATCTGCTTTACTCTGTCTATGGCTTCCAATGTTCATCTCACCTGGAAACACCCAGAGGTAATGTTTCACCAAGTATCCGAGCACCTTGTGATCCAGTCAAGCTGACACTTCGCATTAACCTTCAGGCTCCTATACCAGAACACCTGTCCCTCAGCCAGGGAAACATTCCTGGCAATATTTTTATCCTGAATTATCTTCTTATGTGGTTCAAAAGCAGCTGTCAGTGCAGCCAAGCCAAGTAGGTCCTCATGGATTCCACACTAGTTGTCACCAGACACCATTAGAGTGAAAGAAAAAAGAACACAGGCTCAGGAAATGCACAGCTGAACGTCACCAGCCTCCTCTCTCTTCACGTTCCACTCCTAGCAGAAGCCCAGAATGATCGTGCTCAAGTGCACGGCCCATGAACCTGTGGAAAATGATGTGCCTGGTCTCTGAGACCTCCTCATACCTTCACCTTGATCTTATTAAGCAAAACGTAAAGACCTGATCCCACAGCTAGCAAGCGATGGCATGGCCGTAAGTGCTCACTCATGTGAGGTAGGTTAACTCTCTTGAAGCTTTACTCATTAATTTGCCCCATTGTAAAATGTCACTGACTAAATGGGGCTGTTTAATGTCTTAAATTTCTAATCTAACTATTAGTGGCACTGGAAGCACTGCCTTCGCGTGATCCCAGAGCAAAACCGCACCTCACAGGACCCCGCCTAAATGGCAGCTGCAGCGCCCTCTGATAAGGCGCCGTGCTGGGTTTCACAGATGCCACCCAACTGCTGTGTGGGCTCCATCTTCTGTGGCAGGTGAATAAATTATTGTCACTGTTATTAATATCAGTTAGTGTTTTCATATCTTTTGCCCAAGTAAATTTGGACACCATTTAGTGATTTTTTCCCTTAAAAAATCACCTGATAATATTGCGTCCATCTCTTCATTGTAGCTATTTTTGGAGATATTGGAAGCATGCAAGATTGAAATGAGAATTTTGAAAGCTAAAAATTTCTTTTCTTTCCTTTTTGAACCAAAAATTACATACTTTTCGGTGGTAGAATATGATTCATGAGAGGAATTTAGTTTGGGACTCTTTCCTCGCGGTGCAGACTCTAGAACATTATCTGCACTGATTCACTTATTTGACATAGATGAATCCTCAGGCAGCGCTGTGGCTCAGATCTCGCAGAGTTACAGTTATAAACCGTTGAGGACTGTGGGGTTTCTGGGGTGCAGGTATGCATCGACGTTTTGTTAAGGCTTTCTTTTCCTTCCTCTTCAGTTCTGTAAAGAATGCTAATGGTTCCTTTTCTGAAACTCTTCTGCAAACTCTAGTTGTGACCAGTTGCCCAAAATCCCAGAGTTCTCTGTGTAGAGGCAGAAGAATAAACCCCACGGCTCCTCCATGACCCCACCTGGAATCCTGGCTCACCTACCTCACATAGTGTCCTTAATTCATGCATTAAAACACAGCTGGGTTATCCACTGAGACACAAACCAAAGTTGCTGCTTTCTGGCCTAGCGCTCACAGTGCCTGTGCAGTTTGCCACAAGGCAGACCACCCCTCAGCGGACCCGTGAGGTCCTCCCTGACACTTTCCAGGTGCCAAGTCTCACTTACGCACAAGGTCCCAAGTTGCCATCCGGCTGTTTGTCACGACCTAAGTATCTGGAAAATTTCTCGTTGGTTCCTAAGGCCAGCTCTTTGCTCCAATAAGAGTCTATATCCAAAATGCACATCACACACGAACAGGTACACATACATCACTCCATGAGGTTAAGCAGTGTGTGTACAACTTCAGGGAACCATATAAGCAGAACAGAACTTCCCTGTCAGCATCGGTCAATCACACACCAGGTGGCACATATAAACAGACAAATAGGTGGTGCAGAGCACTTACTACCTAGGATGGTACATTCCAATTATATAAAATGACAGGTGATGCAGAAATGTAAAATATGTGAAGAGATGGACCAGTGTTCAGCTCCTCAGAATTCTGTGCAACCATGAGATCATGACGCTGCAACCTCAATTATGGCGGCTCTCATGTTTATCCTGTCTTTTTAAATATTGCATATGTAGTGCACATTTATATAGGCTGGTTTTGAGTGACACTTTCAGAATGGTTATACTAAACAGCAAACAGTATTTAAAGCAGCAATTTGTAATAAAGAACACAAGTCTGTAAGTATAAATGATTTTGTTGCATCTTGAACATATGGTGTTGATTTTAACATATCGTATACAATAAACATTTTTATAAGAAGCACGTATCTTTTTAAAATATAGTTTATATGGTGATGAAATATTTGTTATATAATGGGGAAATGGGGACTACAGTTTCCCCACAAATAGAAAAGCCATCCGTGACCCCGGTCCACAGCCCGAATGACAAGTCAAGGAGGCCTGCGTGCTCAGAGCATCGGACAAGGACAGCCACCTCAAGGGTCCTGTCTGCTTAAAACCCCGAAGCCAACTCCAGGCTGGGGAGACGAGATCACATTTTCACTGTTATTGTATAGTTAGTCCACTTGCCTATATTTACAGTCTGCTTGGTTTAAGAAAAGATCCCTGATGACTTAAAAAGATAATTTATACATTATCCACATTTGACCACACTCCAGAGCAGGGTGTAGCAGCGGTTCTGTGATTGAAGAAGCCGTTGCAAAGTCGGGGTCTTTTGACTTGTCTGAGTCCAACTCCTCCCATATTGAGTGTTGATGGACTAGAGTAGAGTCATTTTTCTCCAAACATGCCAAATCACCCAGGTTCTGTACCGTGTCCTTCTCTACAAACACAGCCCAGCCGAGTTTTCACCGGTGCTGGAGCACCTGGGGGAGCACTGGAGGGACAGGCCCGCCGTGTTTGGGCCAGGTCTCCGGAGCACAGGGAAGTGAAACCCACGTGGATGGCTGTCTGCTACACCACCTTCATGTTCACTCCAACCACATTCCAGTTATCAACCTCCTCTCCACCCGGCTGTCAGGATTGGACTTCATATTCAGACATCAACGTTTCTGAATTTCTCCATATGAGGGGTCATCTCCTGCTACTGTATCAAGAATATTCCTTCTGCAGAACGAGTCAGCCCCGTTCTGTGGTTCTGCAAACTGTGTAGTGACCGCAGGTTCGCGGTGTCATGACCAGTGCCAAGTTAGAGCACACAGACAAGGGCCTGGATGCTGTGTGTACACTTTCTCACAAGCAAAGCAGATTTTACAAGGGTGCTGAGTTCAGGAGATACAATAAGAACATAAGTAAAGGCATCATGCAAATGACAGCGAGGATGCATAAAAAGAGACTTAAATGTGGATCACAAGTGCATGTACGTTTAAGTATTCAATTATTCATAGTTATCCAATTATCTGAGTATGCCAGAAGTCCAATGTGAAAGCCTCGTATTCTTGGTATATTTCACATAAGGTACCACCCATGTTAGGGTTCTCTGCTGATAATAGCATGACTGGAAATGGTTTTGACCTTAACTGTTCTTTTTCTGGAGGCCACAAGGCAGAGAAGAGAAAGACTACACAAACCAACTTAAATGCAGTATTGGCCTGTAATTATATTATTCTACACTTATACTATAAGTGTATTGTCCTGTACTAGGATCCTATAAGAAGATTACATGTCTCGGCTCTTAGAGCATCACGTAGCCACAGCAGGGTATAGTAATAGTGACACATGACCACACATGACTCAGAAGAAATTCAAAGTTAGGTTGACTTGCTGTTTTTAAGGAAACATAAAAGTGTTTAATAAATGTGGTAAGAATTTCATGTTTTGTTCATGCTTTCACTTAGGTAAAGGTACAATTTACCTGGAAAATACAAACCTGTGGACTCCTCCTCCCTTGATGGGGGTGAATGAGAAGTTATTGTAATTAAAGCCATGCCAGGCAAGACTCTTCCTGGAATGAGAGCTACTGGTTTATGGGATAGCTCATCAAGTTAAGCTAGTAGCAGTGGACAAGATGAGTCCCCAGGGGTGTCTCAGAAAACAAACCTGTGCAGGCAAGAGGAGGACGTCAATAACCTGATCCCCTCTTCCCCCCACCCTCTGGTGATTGGACCAGACTACTTCCCCTGTAGGCAAAGCAGGCCCCTATTTCTCCCTTCCCTTCAGCACATTCTAGGCAGGCAAAGTGCTGGATTTCAAAGCACTGATAGTTGCAGAAAAGAGGACCCAATTGATTGATGATATTGGAGGTGTAGGAAGATCATTAACGACCCCCACTCTGTCCGCATAACTGCACTGTTCACAGTGTTGAGAGTTTTAATTAGTGCCTCAGTTTTCAATACTATTTAAGGCAAAAACTACAACAACATAAGTAAGAGAGACGTAGTGGGGAGCAGAAAAAGACAGAGTCTTCTGAAATAAAGCAGACATGTAGAATTATGAGGGAGCTGGACAAAGCCCAGGGAAAGCCCATGAAAACCCAGGAAAAGCAGCAGATATACTACACCAAGGAGCCATCAGTCAGTATGCCAAAGTCACTAAGAAAGTCACTAAAGAAAGTCACTAAAGTCACAGTTACCTGCGTCTTTTTTCTTAAGGATTTATAAATAATTAAATTAAGAAACAGTTCAATTGTACCACCTATATTTAATTCCCACCGTCCCGAAAACTCCTTCTCTTTGTAATCAATTAATACATGCTGCCTCCCATTTTTAAGTGATGGAGCATTTATTCATAGCCCATTTGAAAAGGTGGTTATTAACATTAGGCTGAACCACATAAAACAGCCTATATTTAGCCTTGCTGACCCTAAAACATAGCAATTTCCTATGGTTCAAATTAATACATATTTGGATGCCTTCTCCAGTAATAGAATAAACATCCTTTAAAATACTACACATCCCTGAGGCATAATCTGCTTTTGCAAAAATTAGCCGCTTCCAAGCCGGTCAGTGACCCAGAGCACGAGCCACGTCTGAGGTTGTGACGAGACCATTTTTTACACGGAGTTTGCAAAGGCAACGGAAGTGCAGAGATTAGCAGTCAGTGGCTGTCAGGAGATGGAGGGAGCAGAAAAATGAAGTCTCAAGTAAACTGGGTGAGAAGTACATTCCTTTTGATTGTTGTCTCTTGCTTTTTAATGTTCTCAGAAAACGACTGTATCTTTCAGAGTCTCTCAAGGATTTTTAGATAAAAAGAGAGGTTTTATCTTTGCATGTCTATAAGCAGTGAAAAACCCCAGAGACCAAAACCTACAGGCAATTCAAATAAACTAAATCCGATCAAGGTAATATCAATGCCAGAATTAGAAGAAAACCCAGAGAGAATATCAATAACAACATTAAAACAGCAGGTTTCAACTGGAATCAATAGGCAGAATAAACAGAAAAAATTAAGTCACAAAGTGTTAGTAGATAAAAGCTCCCCACTCATTAAAATTCTGTTTGTCTTTGTGTCTTTTCATCAATGTACCTATATATCTGTGCAAGTGTATCAAAGTTTGTAATGTAAAAGAATGATAAAATAATCTAATTAATTTCCGGTGTCATTCCACATATTTCTTTCAAGTCAGAACTGCAATATTAATAATGGTTTGCAATTTAATAAAATATCTTTATGTCCTATTAACTCATATATCAGCTTGTTATAAAAGCCACTTTCTATCAAATAGCTAAACTTCAAAAGAGTTTTGCTTTGATCAGGAAAAAAAGCAGGTTCATTCCATTTGTACTGAATAACCTCACTCAGTTTTATAGAAAGACAGTTGTCTGCAACTGCCGTTCACTTACAAAAAATATTCCAACTGGCAAAAAATGAAAAAGAAGATATTGAAGCAGCCAGTGAACTAGGGAAAGCTTGCTTTTTTCTTCGACAGGCAAACGAGAGAGGCTCCCAGAGCATCTCGGCCCAGTGCAGAATCCCAGGGGAGGTGTCAGCTTGAACCCACCCAAAGCACAGACAGGAGGAATCTCAAAGCACAGACATGAGATCCCTGGGGAGGGGCTCCGCCAAACCCACACTGTCCTCTCCCTAAGCCTTTGCTATCTCATCCCAGTCTTGGGTTAAACTCCCTGCCCCATGAAACCTGGCCTGGAGGTCTGCTCCAGTCCACATATGTCCCACAAAGTCTCGCCCAAATGTTCTAACGCAGCAGTCACTTCCAGGGGCTCGCAGCTGTATCCACTGAGCAGGGGCACCTCCTCCCCAGGGAGGCTGCTCAGTGGGCGGAGTCTATAATGTGCATGTTGGCATCCTCAGCTCCAGAGACAGCTGCCCACAAGGAGGGTGGTAACTAATTAACTTTGAAGTCAAATAGTGTCAGTGTTTCTAGAAGCTGAATGGATCATCTACCTGAACTTTCTTACTTTACAAATGAGAAAACTGAGCCCCAAAGAGATGAACTTGCACTTCTAAATCACAGATCTGGTGACCACCACACCAAGGAGAAGAACCACATTCTTAAATCCCTGCTCTGTCTCCCCGCTCAGGCCTTCAAGGTTATTTTTAGTAGGAACAGATATAACACCCCTCTTGGATCAGGATGAGAATTATATCTATTCTACAGCAAATCTCTCTTTTTTTTGACAATATTTGTCTCATAACTGATGCAATATGGATGCCTTAGAGAGAATCTATTTGTTTCCATGATCAGTAAGACAAAATGCTGACCAGTTTCTCCAAATGTAGCCAAAAACACTTCATAAAACTGGTGGGAAGCGGGGCATTGGATGAATCTTCATCTCATTATCTCATTAGACTATTCCAAATTTCTGTGAAAATGGTTTCGGTTCTTTGGTCTCAGTCCTCACCAATGTTTTTCAGTTGTGGAGCGAGTACTCTGGAGCTTGAAATCAGTGACAGCCCCTCCCCCTGGCAGGTCTGCATTATCTCCAGCCTGATCAAAGTGCTCCAACGCAGAGTGGCCAAGCTCCATTCCAAAGAAAACTGAACTGCACTGGCTCTAGCCCTTCTGAGTTGAATTCTGCATGTGATAGAAATTAACTAAAGGAAGTTCTGTCCAAAAGAAAACAGTGGCAAAGTTTTTCAAAACACAGGTTTCCCAACACTGCAGAGATGAAGTGAAATTGAGCCATCATGTTGAAGCCTTACCTTCTGTGTGACTCTGTGATGACAGAGCCCGGTTCCTGGTTGGGGCTCGGCACCTTCAGGGCGTCCTGCCGGTCAGGAGAGCACATCCCCTCCGTGAAGAAATGTGCGTGCTTCCACGAGTATCATGGGATTTCTGTTGTGTAACCATGGCCTTCCCTAGTGGCTTCTCTGAAGGTTCAAGGACATTCATGAGCTGAGAAAAAATCTGGATGAAAAGACTTGAAGGCACAGCCCTCTCATATTATAACAGGATCCTGGGAAAACAGGTACCTCTGAGCCCAGGCACCCGATTCACACAGAGCAAGTAAGGAAGTGATGGGCAGACCAGCTCTGAACTGGGAGTGACAGGCAAGATGCATACGTAGCGTGCATTTTGTGACTCTTTACACAAAGGACTAAAGTAAAGAAAATAATGAGATTTTTTAAATACGTAATAAACACATGTATGTATATATTCCTCCTGATCCATATGTAGAGATCTCACTATGTCTGAGCTTGTAGTTAAGACACCCCACCCAACTCACAAGGCATCTCCACGTGGGGCTGGAGCATGGTCAGGGCTCCAGACAGGGGTGTGCGCTCTGCCCGTGAGAAGCCCAACTGGGAACAGGTCCTGCCGGACCCAGGCACTGACTTCTCAGGCTTTGTCCTGCTTGCCCGTTTCCCAGTGTGGGCTCCGGAGACACGTGTTCTCTGAGAAACAAGTGTTCTGCAGGCTCACTGGCGCACTGGGCCTCTGCTCACACATGCAACTCGGCTCATTGAGTTCCTATTACAGGCCCATTATCTTAATAAGTCCACCAGTTTCTACTAAATACACTAATTCACAAGACGGCACGAGGAATTCAGAAAAGGAGTCTGGAGCCGCCCCTCTCTGCAGCTGACCGCAGGAAACCAGCCTGTCTCCAGCAGGAGAAGACAGATTGGAAGCAGGGTGACCCCAGACCCGGCTCCTGTCCTGAGGTCCAGAGTCAGCAGGTCAGCAGCGCGGGAACCCGGTGTCAGGGTCCTGCAGGGTTGGAAGGGAAGGAGGCTTCGGTCGAGAAGCAGGCTCTGCCTGTACAACTCTGAGAACCCGCCCACGGTTCTCCTGAGACACCGTGGCTGCTGGCACCGGGGTTTTCAGACCTATAGCTCAGGCCTGGAAAGAGCTCAACTTATGACTGCAATGTTGGTGCCGGTGTAGCCAGTGTCACCACTGAGGTGATCCCGACTCTCCTCTGGTTCCCTTGCTCACGTCCTTTCCAAGAACCAGCCTCGAGGGGTCCATGTGCTCACATTGATCAAGGGGTGGACATTTACGGAAAGTTTAAGCAAAATGTACGCAGCTGTTGGTTCTGCTTTAAAGATCAATGAGAAATTCTTCCTGGGGTACAATGCTACAATTTATACTTTCCCAGGGGCTGGGTTTGACTACTGAGCCAGAGATTCATTGCTAATGTAGCAGAGAAAAAAGAAAAATAGCTAAATTAGTGATTTGATCATTAGCAATTTGAGAGCACTCTCAAAACAAAGTGTCGTCTATGACGAGGAGGGTCTCCAAGTCAGGATGAATTGCTTTCTTCCCTCCTGGCCTCTTCCTTCCCTTGCGAAACCCGAACACCTGCTCTGTCCACACTGGGGAGTTTAAAAGAAGGTAAAGATGGAAGATAAGTAACATCTGGGCAGGAGCGGGATGTGTCCTGGGGTGGGGGGTGGACTGGAGGTCTGGCTGGGGGCCTCCTCAGCAAACCAGCTGCTTGTTCGGGTGACCATGCCTTCCCTCTGCTTCTCAAAGTAAAGTAGAAACCTAAATCAGATATAAAATGCATTTTTAACTCTGATCTCTTACTGTGTTTGACCATGTATAGCATTGCGACATGCAAAGAAAAATCTCAACTCACAGAGCCCTTTCCATCTTTCTCCTTGGTCTCTGGATCTTTCCATGCCAGGATCCCTCCCTGGAATGGCTGACTCACAGCACCACCCACGTTTCTCACAGAAGCCCCCCTCCCCATCCTGCCCTAATGGCCTCAGGCCCAGTGACAGCTCAGAGCTGCCCAGTGACCCAGACGGAGTGTATTACTAAGAACCCTATAATGTTAGGATCACATTAATGGAACACAGACCTTCATATTAATGGAACCCCAACGTTTCTTTTCACAAGTGAGTAAATTGAGGCTCAGACATTGCAAGTGACTGGCCAAACTTCTCAGAAAAAGATAGAGGCCAATCCTGGATCTCAGCACCCAAAGGGACTTGCTGATCTGTGGCCCGATGGGTATTTTCCCCTACACATCACAATGCCTGTCCTGAGGGAGAGCAGATGATGTCCCTCGACCTCACTAATGAATCAAAGTGCTTGGCTATTAATGTTGGGACAGAACTTCTGATCAAGTCTCACATTTAACTTAACACAGGACATCAGGTGCTAAAGAAGCTCATGCACTGTTTAAGGGGCATTTGAGGAATGGGGGGAGCATTTCATAGGAATCTAGCTAATTGCATCATCTTTCTTATCATAGAAGACTCATTATATGATTAGGAGGTTAAAGGGATAAGACAATTCCCCTCTGGCCCACCGCAAATATTTTGGCCTATGAGTGTAAATTCCTTACAGTTTTTATGAAAGCCCTTTGCTGTATAATAAAACAGGAAGGTGCCACTCCAAGACACAGCCTGCCCTGTGTCCTGCATCCACCCCAAGCCACAGTGGTGGGGGTCGGGGAAACAGCCTCTGACTTGGCTCAGAGCCTGCACTGGCACTGGCTCTCAAGGCTCAGTTCCTTCACCCTAGCTTTTTACCAGCAGTCCTCTGACTTTAAGCACCTGTAATCTTTATTCTGGGTACAATCCCTCTGCTTACAGGTGCCACGTAGTGGCCTTAGGTGCCAATGCAACACTGTCCCTAAGGACATAGTTCTGGAGAACCTCAGAGAAGGTTCTTTGCCCAGTAGCCACCTCACTATGAAGGTGGCAAGTCAACCAGACCTCGGCATCGGCCATGGAGCCCAGCCTGCCTGAGGGCACAGGGGGCCTGACCCATCTCCTTATCATCCTCTACACATGCCTGCTGACGGTGCCTCCCAAGCCAGGAACCTTCTCTGAGCTCCACTCAGGAATGTGGCTGAGGCGCTCATGGACACGAGCAAACAAGTCATGCTCCAGCTTTCTGCACCCACTGGCCGCCCAAACCGCTGGAGGTGTCCCAAGCCTTGTCAGGCTTCAAGAGAAAACTGCATTTCTTTGGAGGGAGGAGATGCCATCCAGAATTGGGGAACAAACAGACAGGAGCAAAAGCACCTGGGTGCTCCCTGGGCATCTGACCTGCCACATGGGAATAAAGGGGGTGTCAGCAGTGAGATGGTCAGCCCCAAAGCCTTTTAGGGCACGTGGCCGAATCTAGCCTGTCTGGGCTCCTGCAGGTCCACTGCTCTGCCCATCCCCGAAGGCAGCCTTTTAGCTGTCTGTCTTTGGTGTCACTGGGGCAAGGATGAGGATGGAGGTAGCTGGTGAAGAAACCATGGACGCTCGCCATAGGTGACTCCAGTGTTCTTTCCCTACCCGCCTCCTGAGTTAGAATTCAGAAGCCTGGAAAGCAGGTACAGGGGCCCCTCGGCTCTGCTTCTGGGCCTAGCCAGTGCCTGGCACACAGGAGGGGCTTGGTAAGTGTCCATCACACACCCGTGGAGTATGGCAAGGAGCATGGGCAGGGAGGTGACACAGGAAAGATGTGACGAGCATCACGTCTGTTGATAAATGCCAATAAATATGCAAATGATGAATCCAGAAATGCTCTTCTTATTTTCCAATTCAATTCCAGTAACCCAGGGGGTAAATCTCTATAAATTATAGTGGAGTATAACTTGTAAATAACATTTTTTCCGACATCCCTAAAGCATTGCTCTATCTTTGGAGTTTATAAATTGCTGATGTAAATGAGTTTACATAACCATTTCGTAGTTAATAAAAATAATACTCAGAGCAGTATTGGGAATCGGGTATACTTCCAAGCTCATAAATGTTTGGGTGATCCAAGTGTTGGGTTATAATTTGATGGTGCCCGTACCACTGAGAGCCAAGCAAGTGGCACCAACAGTGACATTGCCCCTCCATGTGCCTCTCCTCCCGGAATTACCAGGATGGTCTTGGGCAGAGCTGTGGGCCTTCTCTTTCTCATTCATTAAATGTACATCCAGCACAATACCTCCCCAGTTCTGGGCACTGTGTTAGGAGTCAGAAATATTAAACCACTCAAGCCCCACCCATGCTCATAGAGGACAGAGTCCAATAGAGTGAGATCAGCCCGCATACCAGCCCAGTGAATGATGGAGAGTGCTCGGCCCCGGGGGGCAGAGCAAAACCCCCAACCAGGATGATGGGCACAGAGAGGAGGCTGAGAGGTCACCAGCAGTCAAAGCTGAGGCATTGGCTAGACAGCAAATAACCTCCTGGAGTTATAAGAACATGAAATACTCAGGGGAATCACCCACTCAGCATAGGTGCTGGTTAGATCTAAGTGTGGTCATGCTGCGGGGCGGGGAGGAGGAAAGTGTGCTTCCGGGGACACCTGGAGCCCACTTGGCACCCACAGATGTGGAGAGGAGTCTCAAGGACAGACGGGTTAAAGCATCAGCCTCTTTTCCTTTGCAGAAATTTCATGTCACCTCCGCTAAAACTAACAGGAGCCTCATCATGTATACCTTGAAGAAATCTGTAGAAAGGCTTCTCAAGCAGGTGGCACTGTTGGCAACAGCCACTTGGGCATTGGGCTCACCTCTCTGTATGTGGCTACTTCAGGAATCATGCATCGGCTGCTGTTCTGAACTTCATGCCAGAAAAGTCCTGTATAGACTCAGCATAATTTATTCCTGAGGATGCTCTGGACTAAACGTCAAAGCCTCAGGGTGGAGGGTTCAAGACCTGATCCCTAACCCTCGCTGTGCTTTCTCCTCAGTGCATCCTGCTGTTGCATCGAATAGGAGGAAAAACAGTTTTAGGTGGAAACAACTCATCACACACACGTGCACACATACAGACCTCCATATCACGCTTACTTAGGAGCACGATACACACACTCTACCTAGAATATTAGCAACCTAACCTAGCAGTGTTCTAAGAATGATAGATATTTTGTGACCAGGTTAGGATTATTAAAGGCATGCAAAGTATATGACACTAGAGCGAAGGGTGAAAACCATATAAAAACAATGATAAGATTCTACATCTGTTCTTAAATTTCAAAATCTTTTTTAAAAAGTCTTCATGAGTTAGAAGAAAGTTCTTTAACTTTCGACATCTATGTACTTACATTGATGTCCATGTGTGTGTATCTGTGTGTGTGATCAGCATGTCTCAGCATGGGTGCATCCCTTTGCATATTAATCAGACGAACACAGAGAACATCCATGTAGACATGTGCCCAGCAACCCCATCCCCCATTATTGCCCCCCACCCAGGCAGGAGCACCCAGGGCAGATACTCCACTGGGGCTGTCCTATTGGCAGTTGTCATTCCTGTGTGAGTTACCCCCCCTTTCATTCTCAAGTGTCCTGATTTGAATAGCAAATTATATTCTCGCCCTACCTAAGACATGAAATGAGGCAAATGGATAATATTGGAAAGAAATATGCCAAACATATTTATTTCTTGTTTTATGGTAGCTTATCAAGAAAAATTAAGAAACTAAAATTTTAAAAACGATTAGAATTTGAAAAAAAAAAGACAAAAGGTTAGTATCTAAATATATGTGTTAAAATATAATCTCTTTCTGTAGGCCAGAAATAGTCAGTTTTAAAATACAATGTATTAAAGATCCTAGCCACAATAGTGATAAAATTATAAAATACAGAAAAGTGTTAAGAAATATGAAAAGAGACAAAGAATATCTAAGGAATTAGAGAGAGATCTATTTTTCTGAATGAGAGTCCGTATGAGAAAGATACTTAAATGAATCTATATATTAGATTTTAGGCTCCGGCTCCACGAAAATGCCTAAATGTACTTTTAAAATTGATTTTAAACTTCTAGAAGAAGGAAAGCAGAGAGTATTCAAGAACGCTCCACAGTGATTATTATACATTGGGCATGTAAGCCCTTTTCCGCAGACTGCAAGTCCTGTGAGGGTCGCGAGGAAACAGATGCTGTCATTGTCCCTTTTTGTGGCTGAGGACAGAGGCACAGAGGACAGGTTGCTAGGTTGGCCCACTCCTGGATTTAGTGTGTGTGACCAGGACAATGACCACGCCCCCCTTGCCATGAGGGCCCCGGGCACGCGATGCCCATCCAGCCCCAGCTCGCCCAGCCACAGCGAGGTGGAGGTGAGAGTTGCCTCCGCTGTGTCCGCTTTGCAAACCACCGCTGCTGCTCTGCAGGCAAAACCAGGGACAGCATAACTGTTGGGTCCAGCCTAGGCTACTTTTCTGTGGCGGCGTAACGGATCACCAGAAACAAAGCGAGCGTCCACCATCTCCTTCCCCAGCTCACAGCCCTGTAGCTCACAGCCAGCCGGCATGGGCGGGTTCTCTACTGAAATCGTGGTGTCAGGGGGCAGGCTCCTCGTCTGAGGATCTGGAGAAAAATCCGCCTCCAAGCTAAGTCTTCTCTCAGGTAGAATTCAGTTCCTGTGGCTGCAGAACTGAAGTCCCCATTTCCTTGCTGACAGTCCCAGGGGCCACTCCCAACTCCTGTCCACTAGGCCCCTGCACTTCAGCAGCAGACTCTTCCTGTGACCAAATCCCTCCCAAGTTCAGAATCTCTGACTTCCTGGTCTGTGAGCAGCTAGAGAAAACTCTCAGGCTTTTAAAGGACTTGAGAGGTGAGTTCAAGCCCACCTGGACAACCTCCCACCCGTCAGATTCTGAGTCCTGGGGACCCACAGAAGTGTGGTGGGAAGGCTTGGGGGCCCATGGAAAATTCTGCCTGCCACACACAGAAGAGGGTAATTCCTAAATAAAGGCCATATAGTTTTTAATAAATGCTGTCTTAGAAATGTCTTATGTCAAAAAGAGAAAGTAGAGTCAAAACCTCCTTGTGGATTTGAAAGTATCCCATTAGGACACCAGGTTAGAGGGAACTTGCTAAGCTGTACATCCATGTTTCAAAGAAAAACACAAATCTAAAATTTTACATTTCTCCAAGGTGGTAGACATACCGGGCAGACCATGGACCTGGGTTGGATTTGCTGACTCAGGTGTGGCTCTGGAAAGTAGCCTAGAGGACCTGCCATGTGATGAGTTAGAAGAGGACGAGAGGAGGGGAGCATGGTCATGGGATGCCAGAGCCACGCCACAGGAAGAGCTTTGATGGGACCAGTGTCAGCCAGGCAGAATATCGGGACACTTGGAAAGTGTGGGCAGAGGAGGCAGGAAAGGGAAGGGGCAGACCATCCCAGGTGGGTCTCAAGTATAAGCAAGGAGGAGAGAGCTCAGCCTGCTCTGCCTTCTCCTCCCCTCCCTGAGGCAGCCTCCTAACAGCCCCAGTCCCACACCAACAACTCTCTTGTGCTTCCCTGCCTTGTCCCAGCCCCATGCCTTTGCCTGGATGATCTCTCCTCTCCTGAGGACAGGACCCTATCCCAGGGATGGAAGTTGAAGGGGGTGCTGGTGGCCAAGCACGCTCACAGCATCAGCAAGCCCGGCTGACGCTGGATACTTGCTCACTCTGTCTCATGGCGCAGGAGTCTTTGCCTCAACCATGTGAATCTGGGATACTTGGGTACCCTCTAGAGTTGGTTACTCTGAAACTGTGTAAATTTTCTATGGAAAACCTTTCATGTTCATTGAGACTTTAAGAAACTATGGCCATTCCCTCCAACTCCAGGCAAAAATATAGCGTGCGTGTGTGTGCATGTATATATTAACTAATTATATATTAAGTTAAATAAACAGATCATTGTTCTACAGCTGCTATCTTCCATAGCAATAGATGCTATCAACTTGCCACCTTCAAGGCCATCGCTGTCACTCCCTCCTCTGACCCACAGTCCCCACTCCAGCCTTCTCTGGAACCACCCTTCTACCACCTTCTAAGGGACAGGTGGGAGGAGGCAGGGTAAGACCTGAAGGCAGATCTCTCCTGCACGCCCTGGACGGATGCCCTGGAGGACTGGATCATTCCCTGGAGCATCTCTTGGTAAGGAGCCTGAAGAGAAGACCCACTGGAGTCTGGGCACTTTGGAGCCGTGGCAGATTGGCTTCTGTGTGAACCACACTGAAAACTGGCTCTCGCTTCCTGGATGCAGAACAACTTCCGATCAAACTTCAGTAAGACCGGCCATATTTATCTTGCATTTTCTCTCAGGCAGTGTTTTTCTTCTAATTGGGTCTTGAGAGTGTCCCCCAGCCAAGATGCCTTGGGCTACAGAGAATGGCCACTCAGGTGCCACTCAAGCTGACAGGCGCTGGCTCTCCCAGGAGGAGATGTAGGCCCACCGAGAGTTCATCCAGAGGGTCTCCTCTAATCCCCAGCCCCGCCGTGGGGATCATTTGCAGACAGAGGTTTATCAGCAGGACTCTGATGTTCTCCAATGGCCCTGATGCTGTAATTCCAGAGGGCAGGCATCTACACGGGCATAGTTTTGCAACGGCCCACCAGGATCATATCACTGGCCACCTGGCCTCCCCTGTCCCCACCAATTTCTTCCCACTAGTCCACTGGTGAACTCAAAACAGCATGGGGTGAGAGAGATGCACCTGCCCACATGAGGTGTCCTTGCTTCCTTCTAACGCTGTTGAGATTTGGGTTTTGGAGCTCCTGTCTGACCTCAGTGGGGTTGAGAAGCAGAAGAAGCTGGCACTGATACATGTACCAGCCTAACCACATTGTGAGGTTGCCTGACCTTGTGGGTTACCTGAGACGTCAGCCATTGGAGCTCATCCCATCCATGGGCACCATAGCCAGAAGCCCACACAAGACACTTTTATGACCTGCTATTGCACCCCTATTTCTTGCACTGCAGCAAAGCTACTCGGCCAAGTCCCCAAAGGCTTTCTGGGATTGGCGCCACCTCACGTTTCAGCCATCCACAGCATTTCAAGTGACCAGCAACTCAGGACTGGTGCATGGTGCCTGCGTCTGTACCTTCCCCAGTAGAGGGCCGGTCAGCGTGGCAGGTAATTCCATCCTTGACTTTCCAAGATAAATGGCCTTCCACTGTCTACACAGAGTTTTGTGTCCACAGCTGTTTTCATTTTATGTTGTGTCTGCGATTTTACCAATGTCATGTAATTTTCACATTTTCCCAAATTGAGCCGTTTTATTTTCTACCTCTCTGTTACTGCTACATCACAGGAATGGTCTGGGCCCTCTTAAAAGGGCAGCGTTTTAAAGTTTTGAAAGACGGCTCTACTTGAAAAAGAGTTCTGTAACTCATTTTCAGTTCTTGTGCTTTTTGGATATTCAGGCATGTGCTCCATCATTCATGCGTAGCATTTCCATGTGACTGGAGGACAAATGGCCTTAATAAATCCCATTATTCTAAAGAACAATAAAAATAACAGGTTGGTGACACTAGAGCTGTGATAAATAACATTTTTTATTTTGCCATGTCATTATTATCTCTTTCCTCCCGCCTGACTGCTGATAGATTGTCTCCCTGCAAAACCAGCTAGGGACTCTGGGCCTGCTGGAGAGATGGACAGCCGAGAGTCGGTCTTCAGGAATTCGGCAAGTGTCTGCTGCTCTCCGCAGTCACGGACAATACCCAAAACATTCTCGCCACAGAAGCCCCTGACATCCCTACCTCAAAGCAATTCCCAGTCCCTCCTTTCTCCTCAGTGAAATGATCTGAAATCCTGGATTACTGCATCTCTTCTCATTTACTTATTAGCAATCCGAGACTGAAAACCAAGAGTTGGTCAAAGCTGAGTTTAAAAAGCAACAGAAAGGCATAGAAATGATTTACTAAGCTTTGAGATTGTCAGAGAAGTTCTGAACGGCACAGTTGGAAAACAGCTTATTAAACTTATACAGCCAAAAATGAATGAGTGAATTGCACAAAATCTGCCTATAAAACTCCATCCTTTCTATTTATCTGGTTACCAGAGTAGCATTGCACTTCTGAAAGCAAACAAAAGGACCCGACACATGAGCAGATGTTAGAAAATGCTTTCTTAGGGACTCTATTGTCTTATCTGCCCAAGCCTTCACTGAGCAAAGGATAGGAGCAAGGGTAGTTTGGGTAGAAAACCCGCGGAATAGAACTGCAGGCCCAGGGCAAGGCCAGCTTGTCCTCACTGAGCCACAGCAGGTGGGCAATGCCCGTGCTGACTCCTAGGGTCTAATGCCTAGGGTCCCTTCATTTCTCTCAAAGTTTCCATCTTGATGATTTTGTTGAATTCGCATTTCCTCCTGTCACTTACATTTCCAAAGGAGCCCTTCTGCTCACACATCGGATTTGAATAGATCCGATTGATTTCATCTTTCCCAGAGAAAATCTTGCCCTTTCATTTACGCCAATACTTACAGACACCACCCCCGCCCCCAGGGCTCAGAACAAGCCTGTATCCATTGGGTATAATAACAAGAGCTAACCACTCCCTGGAGCCCCACAGCCACGGGGCAGGCATAGCTCCGAGCTGTTTGCAGTGTTAGCTCTGTTCCATCTCATATCAACCCGACCAAGCAGGAGTCAGCGTGAAGTCCTTTTCATAGGTGAGGTGGCTGCGGCAGGGAGAGGGTGAGAGTTTCACAGAGACAACCGGTAACGTGGAGTGGAGCCAGTGTGTCGACTCCAGGGGCCACACACTCACTGCTCACTCAGCAATGCTCCTCCTTCAGTGCCAGGGAGTGACCAAGGTGGGAGGGTGGGGCATACAGGTTTCCATCTTGAGTGGAGTGGTGACAAGTTCAGGGATGGTTGGCTTATTCTGTAGCTCCTCTGGGCTGGTTGGCTATTTGCCAGGGGAAGGCAAGTCCTTCCTGATGTGGCACATGTGTCCAGGGAGGAAGCACTGTGGCACAGGCAACCACGCTGGCATGGCATCCTTCATCACAGCTGGGACCCGCCAGGGGCTCCTAGTTCCTCTCTGACCACCGGACACCCCTTCTCTGATGCCCATCTCCTACGCCCAGATGTGTTTGGATTTGCATGATCTGGGGAGGAACTGAGCTTCAAAGGCAGAAACGAGGGGGTGGGAACAAGATCTAGTGTCTTCCTGTGGGACTTCCTTTTGCCTCTTTCCTCTGCATGCTTGGCCCTCAGTTCTACATCTCAGGCATTACGCTGTTCTCCCGAATATGCAGATTCCTCTGGCCTTATTTTTCTAGAAACAATCCCTGGCCTCTGCAAGCCACCCAAGCCTTGCTCTGTCCACTGTCTCAGTCAACTCAGGCAGCCATAGAAAACAGCACAGATTTCTTAGCCATTTCAATTATCCTCAGTCACATATTCTCCAAAGGGTTCAGACTTTACCTGCAAAAGTGGAGCATTTTAGGGGAAATGAGGAAAGTCATTCATACTAGACAGAAAGTCTGGAATATGTCAGCTGAGAACTGTGACTCAGAATCTACACAGGTGCTGCCTCTTCCTGGCCACTTCCACAGCCCCAGTGTGAGGGTCAGAAGCCAGGGTGGGGACTCAGATTCCATCTCCAGCCTCCGGCCCTCACGCAGCCCCTTGTTGTGGGGATGACACCTGCATCACAGATCAAAGCTGCCTGCAGAGTTGAGCACCCTGCCCCCCACAACTATTCAGGCGTGAGCTCAGAGGATTGGTAGCTATGTCCAGGGTCCCTGCACAGAGCCCAGCTCTCCTGACGGCCTCCAGCCCATTTAGCTGGGGAATGTGCATCTGGAGAGAAAGCAAAGGGCACACTGCAGCCTTTTCATGCATTTCCCTGGTTGATCATCAGCCAATCTGGAAAGAATCCACCACTGTGTTCACAAGACTACTAAGAAAACAACCCATTATTCTGATTTGTAGGAGAATCTAATGCATCACTTACTATTCAAATGGTATTCAGACCCTCCATCCAGGAAATGGCTTGAGAGGACGTTGGCATCCCACTAGGATCAGTGGCCAATGCAAAGTCAGGTTTGATATTTTAAGCACTTGGGGATCCCCTGGGAACAATATGGAAACAACGAATTCCAGAAAGACAGATTTAAAACTAGCAAATGTTTAATAGCAGACTAAGGGAAGAAAGTTGTTTTTAAAAAAACACTGAAGAAAATATAGAGCCCACTTGGAGGCTCTATAGAAGCAACTGGAACATCGCATGAGATGCCCAGAGAGGTTGAAAGGCAACCCTAAAGGGCGGGGAAGAAAGGCCGCCTGTGTGAGCAGGACAGGCAGTGGTTCAGCCCCACAAAGCAGCTCCTATTTAAAGGAAGATCACAGCACAGGGTTTCATTAGCCTCAGATGAGAATGTAAAGTGACCAAGATCATTGTAAAGAGGGAGATGAAACAGTTAAAGAAAAATTCTGATAACTCCATGTAGAACAGGAAGGATGGCTTGTGACTCTAAGCCCCTCCAAACCCCCCAACGAGGCACAGACATGAAAGGTGCTCGTGGAAGGAAGGACCAGGTAAAAACTGGTAAGATCTCTGATGAAATGAACTGTCACTCACTCCAGAGGCACCTTGGGGAAGAGACCATTGCGACTACAAGGATAAGAGCCTCTGTGGAAGAGATTTTTAGGGTCATTCCACAAACTGAAGGGTGGCAAGGTGAGCCAGAACAGCTGTGACTTTCTGAAGGTGTACAAGAGTAAAGTAAAGTAGCACCTGCTTCAATTCTCAACATGTGAGACTTCTGTTCAAAAATAAAATTTGCCTTGGCTGGGTAGCTGCTGGTTGGAGCGTCATCTGGTATACCAAAAGGTTGCGGGGTTTGAACCCCACTCAAGGCACGTACCTAGGCTGACGGTTTGATGCCTGCCTGGTCAGGGCATGTAGCGGAGGCAACCAGTAGATGTGTCTCTCACATCAATGTTTCTCTCTCTCTCTCCCTTCCTCTTCCCTAAAATCCACAAACATATCCTTAGGTGAGGATTAAAGACATAAAAAATAATAATAAATAAAATAAAATTCAACCGAGTAAATTTGAAGATCTAATTGGCTTGATGAAGGGATCCATAAATGGGCAGCATCCCGTCTAGCAACCGGAGGGCTCTCCCAGGGCTGGCACAGAAGGGAGGATTTTTATGGGAAGAAGGGTGGGGCATGGGAGCTATTAACAAAACAACAGAATGGATTATACTTGAGCCTAAACACCATTCTTTTTAGTGGGGAGAGAAAGGGAAAGGGTTTTATTATACAGATTGCCTCTTCTTTCTGTGGGGGATGGGGAGGACCCAGGTAAGTGACAGTCACCTTGCTGGTGCTTGACAAGAACATTGTAAACTGGTTGATTGAGATTAAGTTTCTGGGAGAAGTTGCAACTGCAATTATACCAGGTATTAAATCTAATGTTGGCATCATGGCCTTTTAAAAACATAAGCAATGCCATTTGAGGCCTGCAGGTTTTTTTTTTTTTTTTAATACCTGGAAATGTAAAACTGTTGAAGCTGCTAATGGGAGGTGCAGAAAACCAAAGGATAAACCAGAGGATCATTTGATGAGCTGGCACACTTCAGTAAAACCTTGGTGTAAATAATGAGAAAACTCATAAAAAGTGATAGAGTCACCAAAACTTGCTTTGTCATTTATAAACTGCTAGTTATAAATGGCCACAGTTTCAAATCACAGGGGCAAAACCAGATTCAAACAATATTACAAGGCACTTATGTGTTCAGGAGGCCCAAGTTCAGGAGCTAAGCCTGGAAGACAGCAGCCTCCACGCAACAGAGACAAGAACACAGAGATCTGCCATCTTGGCAACGTACTCAGTGAAGCTCCTGTAAGAAGGAAGTTCTAAAGGACCAAAAAGCCATAACCCAGAGCAAATGCATGTTGAGAAAAACGTCTGGCAATAAATACTAGGCTTTAGATAAAATGCTGAATTAACAGACTCTCTGTAATGAGACTTGCTTTTCTATTTTGAAATAGAGACATTCTGGCCATTTTCAAGGATACTGACCATTTAGAGCTACTCACCAAATAATGTCAATTTCCCCTGCCAATACGATATTTAAGTACAAAGAATCTGGAATTCATCCACTTGGTTTCAAATCTTGGTTTTTCCATTTATTACCTATGAGACTCCTGGACTTTAAATTGGGGATAAGATACATTTCATGAGGTTCTGTGGGCAAGAAGAGAAAAGGCTGTGGGAGGTGATTTGCACTGTTTCGGGGGTAGGGGGTGGAAGAGCTGAGTAAAGACGTTGTTTTAGCATGATTTTAAGAGCAGGTTTTATATCCACTATCAGGATACACTCTCTGTAACCACCCCCGCCTCCCCAGCGTCAGAGGCGGCTCCCACATCCTACGATTGTGCCACTCAGGAAGAACAGGCCTCCCGATGCTGCAAAGGGCACACGCAGAGACTGCGAGGAGGGAAAATGGGCGGCGGGTGCCAGGGTTGCTTTAAGGATTGACTCCTTATGTGGAAGGAGCTAGAGGGCGAACACAGCGACCATCACAGCAGAGCTAAGCTGTGGTGTTGGCAGCAAAGTCACTCAAGCAGCTGTGTCCTGTAGTCGTGTTTGGAACAACTGTCCTTCTCAGGTATGTTCAGGTAATACCCTGGACATCCTCTAAATGGATGCACAGCCCAATGGCTAGAACATGCTTAGAGGGAAAAAACAAAGCACTCTCCTAGGTTATACTAAAAAAAATAAACAGAAAGGGACTTTGGTAGTTGATAGTATCCAATTTTGTTGATCCTTGTCGGTTCAGACCCACCCAGCTTCATGCTTCTGCTGATGTTTCTCAGTGCTGTTCCTTCCACCTGGCAGAACAAGCAACAGGAGAAGAAAAGGCACTGCTTCGTTAAGCGAGCATCCTAAGTTCTATGTGTTAACCAGTTTACACATGACATCTCACTCATTTCTCAGAACCGGAAAAGGTTATTTTTCTTTTTTTATTTTTAAAATAAAAGTCATGATTGTCAACCATTGATGCCAATTTAACATCAATAAGAATCCCCAAATTTGGGTGTGGTGAAGAAGGAATCTTTATTCAGTACCGAACAGCTCCATTGTGATACAGACAATCTGCTCTGCTCTGCCCCATTCTGTGCCAGTCTGCTTTGGCCTGCGTGAGACAGAAGGGAGGGAGTCGGCTTATACAGACAGAAGTCCCTGCCTCTTGTCCCTGACTGGTCCATCCTTATGCAAATTAGGACTCCAAATTCTCACAGTGTGAATGGTCTAATTGGTCAGTGAAGATGTTGATGGGGGATATAACTGTGCAGCTCTGATTGGGTGGGGAAAGCCTCAGTCCTATTGGGTGAAATAGGACTCTAGGAACTCCTTTGTAAGGACTGGCTCAGAAGGAAGAAACACAGTGCAGGCAGACAGTTTAGTGCAGGCTTCTCTCTGAAGTGCAATTTGCATGAGAGGCCCCCAGGTAAATATGGCTGCTAGGCTCCTTTTATTTGATAGTTTTTTGTTTTTGTTTTTAATTTGAGCCCAGTTACTTACACGGAGCCCTTCTGAGTAGATATCTTCTTCCCTGGGGTTCAACAGAGAACCATGGCTCAACAGAGATGTAAGTAAACTGCCCAAGTTCACAGAGGTACAAAGTGACAAGGAAGAACTTGGGTCTGGTCATCTCTGTCATCTCACATTGGAACAGTCTCTAGCCCTAGCCCTCCATATCCTGAACCAGCGTCCATGTCACTGTCTCAGTGATTGCTAGAAACATCATCTTCACACTCAGGTTAACCTAGCCTGCAGTGGTTGTGGGGTGAACTCCTTGGCCTGGCACATATGTCCTGCACCATCTGGAACCTTCGCTGCCACAATACCATGTTCACCAGCACCCCAGGACCCAATCCTTGGTTAATCCTCACACTGCCTCCACTTCTGGGGTCCTCTGAGTCTCTGCACACGGCCTTCCAACTGGAAAGTTTTTCATGGTCACTGGCATGACTGATACTCACAATCCAGCCCAGCCAGCTCATCAGCCCAGCTCCTGAGAGGCCCCAGATGAAGTAGTCAGCTGAGCCAGGGGGCTGTCCACAGCAGAGGCACTCCTCCATCCCCACATCATGGGTTTCCCATGGTATTTTCTGTGCTCTGAACTCGAAGAGCAAGGTTCTGCCCCTTTGGCATCCCCAGATTCCACAGTGTCTGATGGCTGGTGGGTATCAGCAAATGTTAATTGAAGCTGATGGAAGAGACCATTTCCAAAGCTTGGGAAGCCTGCATACAGCCATTTCTCCTACTCTTTCATTTCTACAGTTGATAGGGTAGAGTGTCCTTACCTTACCACACCTCCCTGACCAACCCACTGTCAGGGGACATCTCAGGAGGGCGAGTCTCACCCATTTTCACAAGTACTAATACAGTTTCCACATTCCGCACCTGGTCATCTGTCATGCAGAGGTCCAGGATGAGATGGGACAGTGTGTCTGAGACTAGGAGGGACGTTCATGACATAACAGGCAGGGGCACTGCCCCAAAAGTTTGCATCCCCTGAGTGGTGGCTAGTGATAGAGTCAGCGCCCTTTGCTTTGGAAACAGGTCTGTTGTACCACAGCTGCCCCTGCCATGTTCCTGCCCACATCAGTTTACGGTTAGATGAGATTCTTGTAGGTGCAGTTTTGCCTTCCGGATTTGAAGCTGAACTTGCCTCCACTTGTTTGGTTCTTCCCTTAGGATGCCATGTCCCAAAGGGAGAGAAGTACCGAAGGAGAAAACCCACACGACGGGGAGGACAGCTTCAGCAGAATCTCCGTCATCAGAACAGAAGCGGATTCCCGGTGCATTTCCTTTGCCGGGAGTGGCAACAGTGGAAGCGCAGCTCTGCCTCGGCCACGGCACCTGCTTGTACAGTTCACATTAAAACCTGGAACGCAGCAAATCCCACTTCACAATGGCTTTCAGCGCTGGAGCCTGTGAATTAAAGGCCTCCATTGTTTGCAAGGATTATTTCCTTGCCTCTACCAGCTTCAAAGAAATGTGAATCTTCACTCACTTTTCTATTGATCCTTGTTGATCAGATTAACTTTGTTTTGGATTCCTATTGAAACAAAGGCAAACAGATACATTTTAAGCACTTTCATGTGTAGCTTTGTTTCAGTTCAGAATTCTCATTGTGCTTCTACTTTCTTGTTATAAAGATTACTAGGCAGTTGGGGGAAAATCAAGGAATTACCATAAATTCTATTCACTAAATACCAACACTTTCAGGCAAATTATCTCAATTGTAAAATACTTCGGCATACCAAGTAATTATACGCAATTAAAACCCCACTGTTCGTTTACTTTCCCTTGTTAATTTATAATAGAATACCTGTACTCGGGAAAATGAGAAGATTAGCAAGCACTAGAAATCAAAGACATCTCTCAACACTGTAAAAATAAAGCCAAAACTTCATCCTACTCATCGGGCACTTCAGATTTCAGATGAAATTATTTAATACTCCACACTCTTTAATGAACTATAAAGAATCTGGAGAGCATTTCCTTGAAGACAGAATGTTCTCAGGCCCTTTGTAAATACACCGAGGCGGTTTCTCCCCTGCCGGCTCTCCGCTCTGGCGCATGACTCATATACCTGGGGCCAGGGTTACTGAGTTTCACTCTGGAGCACACTGTGCGGGTTCTCACCTTCCTCCCCGTCCTCCCACAGCCTATGCTGAATCTGCACTTAAACCTCCCATTAGCGAGTCAACCTTGCAGCTGTCCCCAGCGCCAGGCAGAGAGCCCAGGGTGGACACTAAAGTATTTCCTTGGGCTCAGCTCATAGAGACCTTTCCTTTTGTTCCTGCCCATCTCCCTCCCCAACAGTGAACCCCAAATCTCAGCTGTTGTCTGGAAAATGTTTGCACTGGACCCTGCAAAACCTCCCCAGACAGAAAGCCAGAGTTTTGTGTACGTAACAGTAATTTACAGGAGGTAAGAAGGTTATTGTCTCATGAACATTAGATTGCAACCAATCAGACAAAAAAAAAAAAAAAAAAAAAAGAGAGAGAGAGACACTTTTTAAGGGAAATTTTAAGAACTTGAATCACACTTACTAAGATACAGTCCCAACTTTCCCAGGGTGGAGGATGCTCTTGGGACTTGAGACATTTGGTGGGAAAAACCAGAGAGTCTCAGGCAAATCAGATGGACTGGTCACCCTCATATACATTAGGGTTCAGTTGTCCATGTGACCATGTATGACAGGGACCCAAGGGACCATGTGCATCTCAAACCATAACTCCTGTACCTAAGGGCACTCATTGCCAACCCCCGGCCTGACACCTTTTGCAGGCAAGGGCAAGCTCGGCCCACGGTCAGACACTCGTTGTCCCACCGGCTTACAACAAGGCTGCGTGTAGGAAAAGGGTCCTCACGTACACGTGCCTGTTCCACACAGAACTTTATGAATAAATTAACAGTACTTGCTTTCTTGTGAACCACATCATCAACTCCACTATCAAATGTCACTGAAGAAGCGTCAGACAACTCTCTAGCTGGCAATAGGAGGGAAGTCATTCTGTTGGGTGGGCCTACACGGCCGAGGGGAAAGTTGTCTCCACAAGTGTCCTTTTCTGCAGTATTTGAGTCTTCTGATGTGGCAGGAAGGAGGGGCCCAGGCGGATGCGCATGTTTCAAGGAGTTTCTGTCCTGTGGCAGTGCAAGGTCAGGATGCACAAGGAGCTGCCCCAGGTTCAATCCAGGCCCTGCCATCACTCCAGCCAGTACGTCAATTATTGTTGTTTTTACTGCTGTCTCTGAGTCTCATGGCCACACATCTCTGAGAGGCACCCGCCCTCCTGCTCCTCAGGGAACAACATGGGAGACTGCTGCCCCTTCCTGACCCACTGGACTGGCCAGGACAGAGAGGAACATTCATAGCAAGTGCTGCAGGGGCTGCACAGGTGTGAGCCGTTAGCAAGGGCTGAGAACATGCACTGCAAAGTTAGAGTGAAATTATATCTACTTGATATTTTTTATAATGGATAACTGGAATATGAACTCACCAGATCCCCAAAAGCTTCAATAAAATATTTTCTCATTGGACGCCAAATCAGATGGTTTCTGTTTGGGAAATGTTCTTTACATCAAAGTTTATCAACAGTCTCAAATATAAATTATAATAAAAAGTAAAAACAAACAACTAGAAATAACCTGGACATGAATCTCAACTTGACCCATTGCAGGTCTGTAGAGCAACTTCCCAGATCAGAAAGGACGTCACTGTCCTCAGAGGCTAAGCCGGCACCATTCTGTGTCCCTTCCACTGTGGTCACAGCTAATTAATTGAAGCAGGAAATCTGGAAAAGAGTAAAGCACTAATAGCAGTTGTCTCATAACAATACATAGTGATTGTCATTTTGGCATGTCTCAATGCCTTGAGGAAACATTTACTGAAACTGTTTTCAGTGAAACTGAGCACTAAGACCCTTCAAAAAAATGGTATATTCTGTTAAGTATCTGTCATGTTAGCATGTCCTGTTTTTATAAGATGCTTTTTACTTATTTATTTTTAGAAAGAAGGGAAGGAATGAAGAAAGAGAGGGTGAGAAACAGCAATGTGACAGAGAAACATCAATCTGTTGCTTCTCATACTCTCCCCAACTGGGGACCGAACCCAAAACCCAGGCATGTACCCTGACCAGGAATCGAACCGGTGACCTTTTGCTTTGCAGGACGATGCCCAACCAACTGAGCCACACTGGTCAGGGCCACGACCTGTGTTTTAATTTAAAACAGAGATGAGGACGTTTCCTGAAGTTATCAAGAGGTAAGATAAACCTATAACCGTAGCTGAGCCTACTGAGCGGTGTCAGCCTCTCTAGCTTGTGGGTGCTGCACTGTTCTGACTGTTTCCAAAGACGTGAAACATTCAAGATCCTTCCAGAGGAAGGGGACATCTCGAGGTGAATATTTAAGCCATTGACAAGCCAGTTAAAGAGTGTTACCAATCATTGTCAGTGTCCTATAAAAGACCCAGTCCTGACGTCTGTTTAATCCAGGATGGTCCTTCCCAGCCCACTTTCAGATAAGATTCTAGAACAGACCCTGCTGTGAGGATAGAGATGTCCCATATCTACCATTCCCAACTACATCAGCCATTAGTCTCATGTGGTTTCTGAGCACTTGAAATTTGGTGAAACTGGGAAACTACTTTTAGCATTGCATTGTATTGTGTTTCATTTAGACTTGATAGCATGCGTGGTTGCTGTGTGGGGCAGCACAGTTTCCAACTTTCAATAAGCAGTTGGCTGAAAGTAAGAGAAACAACCATTGATAGTCAAAGAAATGATGAAAAGGATTAAGTTTATCCAATAAGACACCATATTTCTAAAAATTAAAATGACATTGAGAAATGTATATGATATAATTTTAATTGAAAAATCTGGATACAAAACAGTATATAGAATATTTTCCTTATTTTATTTATGTTTGTGTGTATGTGCAAAAAGACAGAAAGAAAATGAACAAAAATATTTCCTAGGGCTATATTTGAGTGGAAAGATTATTTCTCTTTTACAATTCTCTGTATTTTCTTAAACGTGCCTAAACTGGTTTTACCAAAAGAAAAAAAAAATCAATGGTATTAACTCACTTAGTCCACCAATGTGTCTTTCAGAAGAGGCACACTTGAAATAGTAAATGGTACCAAGGGAGTTCAGTAGACAGCTCTGGGCACATACTCTTTCAAGCCATTAGGGTACCACTTAGGTGCATTCTTAGCTGAATAAATTAATTGACTATTGGCTTAATGTGTGGATCCCTGGTGGATATTCTGTTCGGCTCCTTGATGTGCACTATGTCCCATGGAAACTTTGGGTTCCAAGAGATAAATGGCACAGATTCTGACATGGTGGAACACTCATTTACTTCAAATTATAATAGCTTCAAAACAGCCCGATGATGAGAGTTGATGGACTTTGAGAAATAACTACTTGTACCTTGTAGCAAGGCACACATTTGGAAGCTCTGGGCAGTGCAGAAAGAGGCTTGCTCTGTGTGGACCTGGGTCCTCTCAGCCCTTCTTATCTGATATCATCCATAGCTTGAAAGGAGCCCCCATGTCTGGAAGAATCGATGCGCTTCCGAGAGCACACAGTCCAATTTCTCCCCTCCAGGAGGGCTGGGCACTGGCTCCGAAACTGAATTTTATGCAAACTTGTGATGACTAACTAACTCAGTGAACCATGTCAAATTGTAAACTTTATTTTATTTTTTATCAGCTGCTGGATAATTGAAGGGGAGGAGATGCCCAACTGACATCCCGCCCCAGGCATCAGCCTGTCTTTCCAGAGCCTCGCCACCCAAGACAGGTGTCAAGAAAGAAGCTGGCTTGGAGCTGAGGTGGCACCCCAGTCCCCTGTCAAACTCCCCAGCACCCTCCCTCCCCTGGCACGCCGCGCTCCCCCTCCCTGCTCCCTCAGCCTCTCCTTCCAATAGAACGTAAACATCCCTCCACATCAATAATTGATGAAAACAAACTTTAAAAAGAAGCAGTGACCCTCAAATTTCACAGTTTCCTGTTTTGACACAACAATTACTTGTTATTTTTAGAAAGCCATCAAAGTCTAAATTATTAGCAAAATAAGTTTTAAATCACAGACTCCATTTTCCTTCTTTTTAACAACTTCTGGAGGAAGGTGCTACTTTTTAGAATAAATAAAGCAATGATGAGTCATCTAGTGCATTCCACAGATGGATGGACGAAGTCTCTTGCTGTCAATCAGAAATGAGCCCCTGCCTCCCCAGCCCAGGAGGCATCTCTGCTGTCACCCTGTCCACATTCATGCAGCAAGCACAGCCTGCTCATTCATATCTGGAGACAAATTTCATGTCAGAATTCATAAAATTGCATTATTGCAAAGTTGGGCTTGCAAAGCCAAACATCCAAGTATGCTGTACCCCCAAATCTAAGGTTCTGTAAAAATGGTAACTGGGTTCCATTGTACAGCCTGTACCTGAAGCTGGAAAAAAATTCATTAAATTCCACATACATGGAGAACAATGAAGTTGGTATGAAGAATATTTCCTTGGAAATTTCCTCTTTTTTTTCATTCTAATCACAAAATACATTTCTTAACATCAAGAGTATAACTCTAAAACAAAACAAAGGGACAAAAAATTATAGCAGAGAGTGGAATTTTACGTTTTCACATATTTCCTGTGGGCAAAGCGATCTCAGATGAAAGCCCAGGTTTTGAAAGCAGGTATTTTGGGGGACCAGTAGTGTCTGTTGCTGGCCCTGATTCTGACTACAGGCACAACCTACTTAGGCAAATGTATTAATGTTTTAAGAAGTTTTAGGTTATTTATTTCTCAAATGTATTCTTGATTATATTGATTTAAATATTAAGCTTCCAAACACATTTAAATTAATTTGTTTACATTACACACTCACAGGCACCTTTTGTTTTCAAATTGTAACCTCCAGGCCACAGAGACAGACACCTCCATAACAGGGTCTCGTCTGTGGGTAGAATCAGCGGGTATGGGTGGGGCGTTTAGAGGAAAACTCTTGGTCCTATTTGGAGAATGTAACACATGTTGTAGAGGCTGCATCAGCCACAACTGATTCCCTTTCTACTATTTTTCATCTCTATTTTCACACTCTCCCTTTATCCCCTTAAGACAGAGTGATGAATACATTTTTTTAAAAAAATGTGATTCTAATTAAATGCAAAGCGATGTCAGGAGCAGCTGTTGATATGTCCTGACCGAGAGGGAGGCATGGTGGAGGGGCCTGGCCGCGGCTGAGATGCCTGCACACAGCCCGCACACCCCTCCCCCTGCCAACGGCACACTGGCGCAGCAGGTCAAGGATGGTGGAGAATCACAAGGTAAACCACAGCCCAGACTCGCAGGGACTTCATGTGGCAAAGGCATCTTTCTCCTTGGCCTCTGTGCACATCAGGGAGGACACGGGCCTCTGCTCACAACTTCTCACCATGGGCCCCGAGCTGATGGAGGCTTCTTTGTGAATTGCGTACCAGCCCTTTAAGCTGCTCTAGGGAGTGGCATGTGTTCCTCTGTTGACTCTTCACTGCTCCAGAAGTCACACAGCCACATCCAGCCTCTTGTGAATGAAGAAGAACCACCCACTATTCTCCCAGGAAAGAGACTAAGAAAGTGAGCAGATCTGAGGACCAGCATAGGAATGTGCTCAACGCTGGGACCAAGGACAGGGACACTGAGCTACTCAGGACAACCCATTCCCTCTGCCGAATGCTCAATGTCTCAGTGGCCATGGACCCAGGTCTGGCTTTGGGACATATGAAAAGCCCTGATGAAGGACTCCTGAAAGTGATCATTCTTTCATATATTACTGTATTCTTTTCTTTAAAAAAAAATCAGAGGGAGGAGAAGGGAGGGAGAAAGAGAGGGAGAGAATGTCAATGTGTGGTTGCCTCTCATAAGCCCCCAAATGGAGGACCTGGCCAGCAACCCAGGCATGTGCCCTGGCTGGGAATCAATCCGTGACCCTTTGGTTTGCAGCCCACCCTCAGTCCACCGAGCTACACCAGTCAGGGCCTGAATCCCTTTCTTTTGACTGTCTTTCTCCCTGTTTGAATGTGTTTGTATGAGAATGCGATGCTTGGATTGCGGCAGCTATATTGAAGTGACGAGGCAACCCCGACAAGCTGTGGATGATGGAGCAGGAAAAAACGAAAGCTGAGCGCTGATGAGACCATGCAACTGCTGCCTCAGACCCTGAACTGCACACCAGGCTTCTCCTGTGAGACAATGGAGTGAGCTTTCTACTTGAACCAGGACTAAGCAGATATTGTGTGGCGTGTAGCTGAATGAATCTAAACTGATACAATCACACTTCTGCAAATGACTAGTGACAAAGTAGACTATTAGCAACATTGCAGAGGAGATCTAATATTCAGTGAAGGGATGATGGGGGGAAATTAATTCCACCGGAGCCATTGGAGACACTCTCTTGCCGAGAAGGGATGCTGACAAACTAGTAGGAGTCTGGCACAAGGAGATGGTTGCAGCATCCTCACGAGAGGACAACATCACTTCATTTCACCTTTCATTTGATAATCAGCTAAACCGTGCCAGCCTGAGCTGGATCCTGGGAGTGGAGAAGCAGCGGGTTAAGGTAGGTTATTTGTTGCCGAGGCTTTAGAAGATGCTCTCATTTCTTTAGCTGGAAACTGCTGGGTGTTTGGGCCACGAGTTTCTGACAACAGAACCACACAAGGAAAAGCAGAGAAGGGGCTGAGAGGAGAGTGGTGCCCGGCACAACCCCTGGGCCCAACAGAGCCCATGTGGCAGAGGTGGCAGAGCACCTCACATTCAGACTTGGTTCCATGTGCCCAGGTCTAGCTCCACGTCCGCCCTGTACTTGAGCTTTCTGTCCCGCAGTGGGCTCTGATTCCCACTTTGCTCTAGAACAGCCAACAGCGTCTGACTTAACAGGGGACTGTAAGTGCCTCAAATGCTCTTCAGAGCTCCAGGATAAAGCAGCTCCAGAAACTCGGAGCATAATTAACTGTGGAAAAGTTGAGAAGTCTGTACTTGGCAACAGCAACTGAAGCAGCTTTAAGAAGGCTCCACTTCCTCTCGTGTCCTTAATGAGGGTGGTTTAATTAAACTATATTAAAATCTGGCAGTTTCACCCTCTTTCACTGATCAATTCAGACAGTACTGGTGCCAGTTCTCAAAACATGTCTTTTTAGCTCAGCAGTCTGAGCGCCGAAGCCTAGAACGATACGCAAAGATAAAAACAAGTTGATTTTGAGTTCAGAAAGGAAAAGAGGAAATACCGTTAAACTCCATGAGACCCTGACAGGTCGGCAAAGAGTTAAGAAAGAACTTTCCGCAGGTCCTCAGTATGATTAGCATATTTGGAACAGCAAGAGGAAGTGCTAACTCTTGGCACAGGCAGTGAAAGGACAGAATACACCCCGAAGTGACAGAGGGGGTGGACTCCCGGACACTTGGAGCTCAGGTTGCTGGTGGGCCTGTTCCGCTCCCCTTGCACAGGCATGGCTGGAGCCAGCGTCGTGTTTGTAAGGCCTCTCTCAGACTGACCCCCTGCCATCAGGCTGAGACCAAGGAGCTGCAAGTGTCCTCTCCTCACCCCGTGCCCGAGGTGCTCCCAGGCCGTGGTCTCCACAGATTGTATCAGAGCCTTTTGTCCACGCGGGCCCATTCACTGAGCATTACAGACTGCCTCCCCCAAGACCCGGGTGACAAGTCCTGTAGTGTGTTGAATGGCAGTCCCCCAAAATACATTCATATCTTAACCCCAGAACCTGTAAATGTGACCTCGTCTTGAAAAAAGGTCTATGAAGAGGTAATTAATTCAAGGATATCTATATGAATAGATCCTTTTGAATTATCCAGATGGTCTCTAAATTCAATCATGGAAGTCCTTATAAAAATCAGAGGGAGAGAGACACAAACACAGAAAAGAAGACCATGTAAAGACAAAGGCAGAAAGGGGAGTGATGTGGCCACAAGCCCAGGGATACTTGGAGTCCCCAGGAGCTAGAAGAGACAGGAAATATCCTCCCCAAAGCTTTAGTCGGTGCAACCCTGCTGACACCTTGATTTCAACTTTTGGTCTCCAGAGCTGTGAGGGAACACACTTCAGAAGCTGTGCAACACAGTTTGTAGTGTTTTCTTTGCTGCCCTAGCGCACTGACAGGAAACTCTCAGCAACCAGGGCCTCTGGGCACCTGGCTGAGCAGAAGCACCTGCTGAGTTGTTCTCTGGGTCCCTCCTCCTCTGATGGTGAGGATGGAGTATGGGGAAGACGGGGTTTCCCACCAGGACCTCAGCTCCAGACACCCCGTCTTCCTGGGCCTCTGGCAGAGGCAGATCTGGGACCAGGCACAGACAGCCCACACCATGGCAGCACAGGAGTGCTTATGAAAGCTGCGGCCTCACCTGCACTCACAGAACCAGCCAGGCCTCTGAGAACCCTGGCTGGGTAACTGCTGCGTGCAAGAAACTGGGCATGCCGAGTCCTAGCTCAGAGCATTCACAGGACCTCCATGTCGGCAACCAGCTGGCTCCAACCTCACATTTAGGCCTGCGACTCTCCTGAACACTGAATCCATGGCCCAGACTAATGCTTGTCTCGAGATCATCGCTCAACAAATATTTGTGCAACCGCAGCCTTTTAATCTGTTATGTAACCCTACTCAAGAGAAAAGCTATGTGCGCCGCTGGCACCTTAAGCATTAAATTGGGGCCAAAAATCCAAGTGGTAAGTCATTGAGGTTTTAAGTTTTCAACACACATAAAGGTAATTTAAAAATCATTCTTCACATCATTTTAAGTGTTTTCTAAAGCCCCAAGTTAGTTTTTTTGATGACCAGCTGAGTACAAGGTTTCCATTTGCATTTCCAACATGGTCAGGATATCCTCTACTTGGGTTCTGCTACCTCATATGCCAAATTCAAGGTTGGGGGATGCTGCCCTATTGGACACGGTCAGTGGATCCACTCACTCCATGGTCACCTTATTCCAAACACTGAACTACCAGCAAATGTTAGACTTCTACATGGAAACCACTTCACCTCTCTGCTTTCTTAGTTACTGCTGACATTCAGTGAACAGAGGAAAAAAATTAACTAACTACCTATTCTGAGAGAACAATTCCAGAATATTCCACGAATTCCCAAATAAAATTTAAGAGGACAATATGCTAATCACAAAAAAAAACTTGCAATAAAATAATAAATATCTCACTTCTTCAAGGTTTTAACATTAAGGTACATTTCCCACAATGTCTATTTGTTATTTCGACATAACTACATTTTCTAAAGTTGTATTGATACAATATCATTTTGCCCCAAAACTGACCCTTTAAGGGTGTGGCCATGGCTCATTATGGCACTTAATTCTTCCCCAACCTCCTCACATGCACTGGTCCCTCCGCCGGTGTAGACATGTGTGGTTGAAAACATCTGTCCAAAACACCAAGTAGAATTCTCTCTGAGTGGCTTTCTGAATTCATAACCAAAATGAACTCTTCACCAACAGTTACCCAAGTCAATTTATGAGACAAAAGCTGACGAGCTCATTTGAGAATAAATACAGAGGCCAAAGGAATTCTAACATCTCTGAGAAACTGAATAACAAATGGCGTGGCAGAAGCTCAGTGCAGATTATGCCATTTGTATTTTAGACAAGAACTCAACAAAGGTCTGCGAAGAATTGTAAAGTCTGAGTTAGACTTGAAAAATGCATTGCCCACTTTGAAAATGAGTAATAATAATAAAGAAACTTTTTAAAAAATAACGTGGTTGTGACTGAGCTACTCTGAAAAGGGACTCCTTTGGTCTTTCCATTCACATGGATGCAGGGAGCACTCAGGGCGTGGCAGATGCAGAGCCAGCGCAGGGGTGCGGCACCAGGAAGCTGGGTCTCCCTGCCACACTCTGCTCGCAGGGTGCTGGGTGCTGCCCCTGCTCTGGACCCTCCAGGCAGAGTACCCTGTGGTGGACGCTGGTCACCTGACCACTGCCCTTTTGTTCCAACCTCCATTCTTCCAAATGCCATGGATTCAGTCCTCCTACTTGCCAGTCCTCTGGTGGCCCTGAGGGCAGATCAGTCACTCTCCTCATTGGCAACCACTCTTCCCATTGTCTCCTGAACCTTCCCCATAGATGCAGAAGGGCCTGTGGGCCAGCACATTCACGGCATCTCAGTTTTGCCCCACTTTATATATTGCACCCTGCACTCCTCTGTGTTCAGTCATGACCCCAATGGACCAGTGCAAGAGACCAATGCCACAGCAGGCATCTTGCCATCATCAGACTTGCCCCCCGCCTGCAAGCCTGCTCTTCCTGTTCCCTTCTTGCCGTGGCATGAGTGACTATTCAGAGGTGTCCCCTGTCCCTGGCACCCTTCACGCCTCTTCAAGGCCTACCTCCTAAGTGCAGCAGACATCATCAGGAGTGAACAGACCCCAGCAAAGAATGTGGCTGAGGTTCCCAACTCAGCAGGGACAATGGCTCTCACACAATGGGTCAGCCCTGGGGATTCACCCACCAGCTCTCATGGTGGTGACATGGACACTGTCCATAACAGAAGCCTTAACAGACCTAGGAGTTAACGCATCTCCCCTGGAGACATTCTCAAAGGACCACAAAGACGCCAGGGCAAGGTTGCTCCCATAGCCCCAGGAGGACTAATAACTAATTAGGAACCATTCAAATGCCCTCTAATTGGGAGCTAATTAAATAAACTATAGGTCTGGGATCCTGAACAGCAGTTTTTAAAACATGGTGAGTATCCAATGTGAACAAGAAAAAAATGCTCAAGAGGTCACTGAGGGGAAAATTGAGCTGCAGACCAACTGCAAGGTGGGTGGTGCCACTGTGCAAACACACACAAAGCTAACACACACATGTACTTACGTATGTATCTATTTGTGAGGGTGCATAGCAGGATATGTTAATGCAGGGACAAGCAACAGAGGGACTAACCACCTGAACTGGAGAACAGTTACCTCTGGGAATGGAACAGCGATTGGACAGAAGAATGGAAGGGACGAACTTCAGAAGGGATATCTATATTTTATATGAAACTTTTAATGACAAAAATATATTTATGGGTTTCTTCTATTATTAACAATTAAAAGCCCATTTAAGGACATGACAGTAGTGGAGTGAGGTCTTTCTGGGCTCCCTGCAGTGGGCATGATGATCTCCATGCAGAAGCTCAGGGGAGGGCACTGGAAGAAGTAGTTTTGGTGAGTAATGGTGAACAATGGGGCAAGCTTATAAGACTGGGGAGGCAGAAATGACTCTTGGGCAAAAGCAAAAGACAAGAAATCTGGTAGGATGGAGTACTGGAAGGTCATGTAAGGACAACACAGGAAAATAAAGGGCTTGCCTGAGCTATATCGGCCACAGGGCAGCAACACACACAGGAACCCTTTTCCCCACGCACAGGATGGGGTAGAATGCAGGGAAGTTCGTGGGGGTTGAGGATCAAACTGTGTCTAGGTTTCTTGTTCATGAAATGTTTTTTCAACTAAGTCTCAACACCTCTGTGCTTATTTAAAATTCAAATGATGCACCCAACCTCATACACAATGCATCAGAAGATCCCTAGGCAAGGCCATGAATTTCGATATGCTTCCCAAGGGATTCTGAAGTTTTAGAATTCTAGGATATGATGCGGACTTTCCAACTGGATTTTGAAGACCAAGAAGTGAGAGATGGGCTTGGGAAGGAGAAGACAATTCTGGACTGAGAACTGTGGGCTGGGAAGTGGAAGCAATAAGGAGAAATACATGACAAATCCAGATAAATACCAAATCCAACATTTCATCAAGAACATTCTCTCTTCCAAACAGAACACTGCATGGCATTAAAACATACCTTCTGGGAGAGGAGAATAGACCCTCATCTGCTCAAACCTTCCCAGCTTCAGTGGATATGTTTCAACCACGAAAAGTCGACGCATGATATGCCAGAGACAGAAGTCTTTGTAGTCAAGAGGGAACCAAGGATATTTTAGCAGGGGAGTAAAATGAATGCAACTCTGGTGGTCAAATTATTTATTCACCAGAGAAGAAAAGAATAATGGCAAGAGGATGACTTTGGAGGCCTTTTTAACACCTAGACAGGTCTTTCAGGGGCTTGAATTGGAGAGGGATAGAGCTAGATCTGAAAGGCTTTTTTCAGGTAAAACTGATGGGTCATAGTGAATGGCTACAGGCAGCTGTGCAGAAGGATGGAAAGTGGATAGTGCAGGCGCAGGAGAAGAAAATGTGTTCAGCATTGGACAGACGGGTGGGTGGGGGAGGGCAGGAGTAAAGAATGAGTCTTCCGGGAATGAAATTTGATGTTCATTTTGATAAGGCTTTGGGAAACTTTTCCAGATTTGCATTTCAGGTAGAAGGTACTTTTCTCCTTAGAGGAAACAGGTAATTCAAGGGGCAGGGAAGAATTTACAGAAAGTCAACAGCAAGCAAATTCTTGAAATAAATAGATGCTGTGGACTTGCAGTGTTTCAACATATCACCGACTGAAGTGAGAGAAGCAGAGGCTCTCATCCTGTGTGATGACAGAGACCTCCGGTGCAGACAGAGACAGCCACACAGTCAAAGCTCCCTGCAAGTCCCATCTCCTCTGATTACACTCTCAAGCTTCCTGGAGGAAAGCACCGGGGTTTTAGCGGAACTTCTTTTATTTAACATCTTACATAACCTGGTTACATAGTGCTATCATTCCGTTAGGTACGAGCTGCCCAGAAATTGACTACAGACTTGATGACCCTCTAAACTACCCACTGGTAAGAAAACTGCAACAGTGGCATGGTTCCTTCATTCCTCTGTGTGCACAAAACCCACTTAACTATTGGGACCACAGCAGAGTTTATTCCCAAGTGAAAATGCCAACGGGAGGTGATAAAACATATTAAATGACATCGAATTTGCTGTATGACAGGTGGCCATCGATGATACATTTTACATATATTTTGAATTACAGAGTTGGTAAGGAAACTAGATGGAAGCATCATTTGTTTCCTGCGATGCTGAACTCTTCCTCCTTCACATGTCAATCAGGAGTTTTGTGATTTAACACAGAAGATTGTTATTTCACTCTAACCATTCCATTTGTCTTCCTCATGAAACTGTTAACTCTGCCTTTGTGTCATGGCTTCAATGTTTCAATGACAAGGAAAGGCTTGTAAACAAATTATTTTCATCCATATTATTATTAATAATAATGGCAATTACCTTTATCTGATAGAATTTCCCCCACATGTCTGTCATTCCAGGTTTCTGTGTAGTTTAACATTTGATATACCATAAAGAATCAACCAAATGTTTAAAAATGCCGTCACGAGGGCCATAACTATGTATCCTGGGCATGTATAGAAAGCCCGTTCAGTCTGACCGGAGAAAGGAGATGTGTTAATATGCCGCATTTTACAGACAACGGACGCTTATGCATCATCACAGCACTTGAAGACAACAGAATCGAAACACCGACAAGCATGTATGTTATAATTCTTCCCGTTCAAATTTATTTTAAAACGTGTATCTGTAAATTCAGGATGTAAAACGAGGAAAGTGGAGCTATTTTACTTACAGAACATGAAGAAGGGCCTAGAGTGTCCCATGTCCTCCTTTTACCGGCCCAGCTCCTTCAGATAGGACCCCAAGGAAGAGCAGGATGGGGGTGGCCAGCCGTCCTCCTCGTCGACCCACATCAGGGACCCAGAAGTCCCTGAGCACGTGGGGCTCTGGACACATCGGGACTTCAGTGGACTGCAGAGTCACCTTTGCTGAGATGTTTTTATCCTATAGTTCTGACCTAAATCAGTGTCTTCATACTCCACGGACACATCTAATCTAGTCCTGCTTCTGCTCAGAGACCTGTGCTATCTCCTGATTGTACAGAGAACAACGTCCAAACTCAGCATGTACCACAGAAACCCACTGTTCAGCCTCTTGTCCCACTGGCCCTGGATAACTGCTGCGCTGCAGCCTCGCCCGCGCACTCAGTTCCTCAGACCTGTCATGCCGACTACGGAACTCCCTGCACTCATAATCTTTGTCCACCCCACTCCAGGTCATTATGCAGAGCCTGGCTGAAGTGACAGGTCACAATATTCTTTTTTCAGTAACAAGATAAACCCTTTGATTCTTAAGGTCCTGGTCACTACTGTCAATCCAATTCTAGTAGAAGGACAACTACTATAATTATTCGGACAGGAAGAAGTTGATATGAATAATTCTTAATTAGGTGTCATTATGAGTTGAATTGTGTTCCTCTCCGAGATTCGTATGATGTCATAATCGCCTTTTGCTTCAGAATGTGACTTGATGTGGAAATAGGGTCATTGCGCATGTAATTAGGATGAAGTCATACTGGAGAAAGGTGGGCCCTAATCCAATGTGATAGTGTCCTTGTAAAAGGGGAACATTTGAACCCTTAAATGCACACAGGTCATGTGAACATGAAGACAGAGACTGGGGTGAGGAGTCTACAAGCCAAGGAATGCTAAGAATTGCCAGAAACTACCAGAAGCTAGGAGCAGGGCCTAGAGCCAATTCTCCTCACAGCCTCAGAAGGAGCCAGCCCTGCTGACACTTTCACCTTAGACTTGTAGCCTCTAGACTGAGAAGACAAACTTCGGTTGTTTAAACCATCGGCCCGGGTATGGTGTTATAGTTACCCTAGCAAATGCATTCAGTTTGAAGAATTTTCATCTGGTTAATTGACCTGGCAAAAAAAAACAGCAGAAAAGAGTTGCCACCCCAGGGCCAGGAAATAGAACAAAGAGGATAGAAATGGTGATATGGAAGGAAGCCCCATGGCTGAGCAGAGATGCTGTTGGCTGATCTAAGCTCTGAGGACACAGGGTGGCCCAACTCTCTGAGTGCTGGAAATCCTCCAAACTAGACTCAGCTGCTACTACAGAGGACCTGCTGCTGTGGGGTGAACAATTGCACTCGGTGGATGCTGAGTCACAGGAAGTGATCAAGAATCAAGAGGACAAGGCCACCTCCTTCCTTCCTCCCTGAAGCCTCCCCTTGTCATCCATGTTTTAGCAGAGTCTAAGGGAGAGATAGTGGCAATGCAGATATGGTGTTTGCTGGACCCCACCTTGCACAGTGGAAGGTAGAAAGGGAGGTTGAAGCTGGGGGACAAAAGCTAAATAACTGGCATATCCCTCTTTACACTATTTCTGCCTTGTAGAGCCATTAGGTGTTCGCATGCGTTTCACTCAAATGCATGATTTACCTCAGACACTAAATCCAGCTATTTAGACAACTGTTTAATTTATCTTAGCTCCTCCCTCAGCACACAAAACTTTTCATTTCTTACAGCGGACACCACAGTGTTCATTAAGGGAATAAATAAATGCAAAAAGATGAAAAGGGAAAGAAAGTAGGGAGGAATCAGGAGCTCTTGCAGCTGCCTACCAGCACCAACTGCTGCAACAGTCACTGGAACCTGGGTGCATGGGGGGCAGAGGGCTCCAAGGGTTTGGGAGGAGGGTGAGAAGGAGAATTAGATCAACAGATCTATGTGCTCCTGGCCCAGCATGCGGACTGTGGAACTGGGTGTCCAGGTTCTAATCCTGGATTTATTATACTCTTGCTAAGTGACTTTAGACAAACCACTTAACTCAACCCTAGAGATAACGTCACACAATCTTCAGCCTGTAAAAGGATCACTGATGCTTTTCTACCACCTCACCGCCATGGCGATAATGCATTTGCTGGCAGTGAGGTGCAGCTGCTGATAAAAGACAGGGTCGGACACAAATTCTTCATTTTCAGGGCAATTCTTTCTTGGACAAAGTCTAAGGTGCACATATTACACCTGGACCAGGGACCCAGGTAGACTCACAGCATGGGCTTAACTATTGTAGGCTTTCTATTTTGTAAAACCTGGGAAATGAGGCTTACTGACACGTTGCACATGTTTCTGTGACATATGATGTCAGGAGTGCAATGGTGCATCTACTCAAGGGACAAAGCCATCCTCCATCCAGACTGTGGGTCTCTCCTAGGAGCTTTGGGTCAATACACTGATGGGCCCTTATTAAAATATGATATTCCCTGTGTAGGACTTTAAGTTCACACATCCTTGTCAATTAACCATCATCAGAGGCACAATTAGGAGCTAGAATTGGGCTGCCATCAGTCAGCTTGCAGCCAAGAGAGGAGACCCCCAGGCCACGTGGGTTTCTATTGGAGAGTGGAAAGCGACCCAGAAAATGGAATAGGTGGCCTGGAAGAAACATCTTGGCAGCCTTGGTCAGCATGAGGCATGAGGAGGGGCTCTGAAACTGGGGGACAGGGCAGGTCACCTAGAGGTTGAAGATGGGGAGCTTCCTGGCCTGAGAGCTGTCCAGAATGACCTTCTTTTTGGTCACGAGTGTCTCATGTTCTAAAAGCTGGTTTGAAGTCTGGGGCCAGAAGCCTCAGGCCTCTCTCAGCAGTTTTTCTTGCATGAGGACAGGAGAGAAGGAGTTGGTAAAGCCCAGCTGAGAACCCTGAACTCTGGAGCAGTTTCGTAGACAGTCTTGGGTGACAGTAAAGTTCAAGGTGGACATTTAATAAAAACCAGCTTAGGATACTTCTGAGCCTCGGGATGTGCTAAGTTTCCCCCCATAGGCCCACTTTAGACCCCAAATTGTGTTTTAGAATGCTGGAAGACCCTAAGGGTCTTTAGAACTTCTGAGAAAGTTTCCCCAGAAGTCCCTGTGGGCAGGTCCTCTGCCGGGCATTTTTGGTGAGCTGATGTCCCTTTAGTGACTGCTGGTGCACACATTGTTAGAAATCCTGGAGGCATAAAATGTTCTACCTAGGATATTGTGTGGGCAAATATTTGTCAACTCATTTAAAAAAAAAGTGTTTCTAGTAGGCAGCTTTTATCTTTAATAATATAAGTGATTGAGGACTGATAGGAAGTCACAGGAGATAGAATACTGTTTGGTCTAAATTTCAAACAATTTTGGAAGAATCTAACATAAAAAAAAACATTTAGCATTTTCACCTTCTTCCACCCCACACGTATCATTTCCTTTGAGAGTTTTACCAGCAAATCGTCCCTGCATTTGCTCAGATCTGAGAAGTGTGTTATCGCTCCGAAGCTCTTATCTCTTGTCCTTTCTGGTTCTTACTGTCACTTGTGATTTGGAAGAATATGTGACGTAAATTCATATATGTTTAAAATATATATGAATGCAGACCTGGTTCTTTAGAAGAAGGATGCTACTGTAACCGTAATTGAAAGTGAATAAGTTTATATTATAATTTAACCACTACTGGTTATTACAGCATTAATTTCAAAATGCACAGCTATGATAAAGATCAGGGATTCTAAGAAGAAACAAAAGTAATAATTCTTATCACTGTTGAATTTTTATTTTATCCTATTTCTTCTTACTTGAACACTATATTAATAACATTTAATATTTATGGGACAATGGTGACCAAACTTCCGATTAAATTATTTGCTTAATGAAATATTAATGAAAATGACAGTAGAATTCAACCAAGTGGATCTGAGGTGTTCTTATTTCCTACTCTCCATTCAGTGAGAGGGTGAAACCCTCTCTGCCCCACTCCCGTACATGCATTTCTCTGCTGAAATTCCATCAGTAGGGGTAGAAAATTCTGTCCATCACTTAGGGTAGAGGAGGAAAAGAAGCAGTCTGCTTCTGCAGCAACTTGATCACAGGAAATACAGAAATCCTGTTAGATTTCCAGCAGGTCGCACTCCTCCATTAGTGAGCCCAGTTATAAACTTCGCTTTAGCTGCACTGATTGTTAGGGTTACCTAGACACAGTCAACTTCAGACCTCTCAGAAAGGATGTCATGGCTTGGACTTATTTGCTCTTGCTTTTAGAAAACAAGAGGAAGTAAAACTGCTTCCACAGTTTAGGAATTAAGGGTTAAGGTGAAAGTCTGGGCCATGGTAGCTTCCATTCCCATGAGTTTGATAACTGGGAACATCTTCCTGCTGCCAGTGTGGATGCCTCAGGGACCCACATGAGCTGGGTTAGAATTTTCCTGAAGGGTGCCCTACTTCAGTGCAAACGCTAATCATAAAATAAGTCTTCAAATAGACAGCTGTCATCTTGCACTAGGAAAAAAATGTCTTACTGAAAGCAAAATGAAATAAGTTTAAAAATAAACTAGACTTACATGACAAAAAGTTAGACGTTATTAATTTCCAAAAGAGACAGTGTGCATAACGGAATGGATGATTTATGTGGCCAGGTTGGTGCTGCCACCCCCCTACACGCTTCAGAAAGTCATTGTTTTTGTTTTAGCAGAGCAGTGGCAGTCACACACGCAAAGAGTTAAAGTATAAACCTTAATACATGCCTACTTTTAAACGGTAATGTCCTTATAACACAAGTTCTTATCTGAGGTCTGCACCGTACTTGGCAAACAAGACGTTCTACCTTTTAAACAAATAATTCATTAGGTAATTAAATTCAAGTGAGATTACTCTAATTAAATATACACTGCTGTTGAATCATAATTTCTATGTGGTCTAGTTATAGATGAACAATCTCTTATTCCTGACAAAAAAAAAAAAAAATGAATGCTTTAAAAGAATTCCCTGGTGGCTGGAAGGATAGATTTACGCACTCCACAGAGGTCATTTCAAGAAGAAAGCGACGCCAGCACACGCGTGGGGGGAGGGTCCTCACATCTGGAGACTCCAGAAGTTGGAGCTGTATGCTCTGGGTCCCACTGAAAGGGTTTGTGGAACCGGCAGGAAGCCACTCACAACGGCCTCTCTTGGCAGGGCATCTGCAGATGCAGAACCGGCATGGGGGACAGGGGAGCCCTGCAGTTTCAGCTGGAGCCCACTAGGCCCCGAGCCCAAAACCCTGGCCCAAAGACCACAGGACTTGAATAAAATGAAGTCATTTGTCCCTCCTGCGGGTGGTCCAGCCGCTTCCCTCCAAAGGCATCCAGAGCCACAGCCCCGACTTTGCTCACGGAAGGGGGTGGGGGCTGCAGAAGCCCCAGCTGGCTTTGATCTTCCCCTCCCGGCTGCAGAGGGCTGCCGGTCGGCTAGGCCCTGTGGCATCCCCACTGTCCTTTGTCAGACACAGGCGGTGCACCTGTACTGCCGGCGTTCACAACGCCTTGCTCCGGGACGGCATTGATTTGGGACGGGTGAAGTACAAACTAATTAAACACTGCATAATGGAGCCCTACAGGAACACAAATAAAACAAACACACACGAGTGCAGCTGGTGGGCGATAGTACCTCTGCCCCCAAGCAACCGTCTGGTGACATCAAATTATACACACTGAGAACCCTCACACTGTTGCTGCTGATCATATTGGAGGCGTAGTGGAGGCATCTGGTTAATTATGGGGGCGTTTTTAAAATATGTACGTGTGTATATGCGTATAATTCACTTCTTCCGACACTGGGCACGGCACCGCTCCATTTCTCTCCCCTGCGACGGCGGGAAAGCTCCAGAGGTTCGGAAGGCTCCAGGTTCCCAGGGCTGACTTTGCCTGCCCGCAGCCCTGAGGGGAGCCGGACCCCACTTTATTCGGGCACTGCTCTGAGATTCTGACCCTCCGCGCCTCTTGCTCTGGGCCTTGTCCTTCCGGTGTTTTCCTGAAGTCTCCAGGCCGCTGCTCTCCCGGGCCCCACGTGGCTCTACCCCTCCCCCCAGGCACTCCTTCTCTCGTTGGGGTCCCGGCACCCCAGCACGGTCAAGGCTCCCACTGGGCTGTACTCTCAGGCAGAAGGCACCAGAGGCGCCTTTGATGTCCTTCTCACCACCCCCACCCCGGGCGCGGGTCCGGGCTCGGCGCGGCAGGAGAACGGTGGCTGGGCACGGGATCACCATCCTCAGTCCGACCGCACCCCTGCCTGGCGCCCGTGGGCACCGGGTCACAGCTGCGCTCTCCCGAGCCGGTCACCGCTGCCAGGGACTGTTTGGGACTCGCCTCCCCGTTGCCCACCTGGGTGGCGTCCTGGTCCTGCTGGAAAAAGGCGCAAAGTCTTAATGAGTATTTAACAAGACTCATAAATCAGAGCGCTCTTGTTGGGGCGGAGGGCCTGGCCAGGACCTCCAGGTCCCGGCCGAGTTAGGGCGCCCAGCGCCCCCCGCCCCCCCATCTGCAGAGCAAAGAATGGCCACTTTGAAAGGCAGGTGAGGAAGCCACGACACTGTCCTCTGTACCCACGAGGCCGTCTGTGTTGCCCCAACCTTGGGGTTGAAGGCAGGTCCCCGTCTTGGCTCCAGGGAGTGGCTGGTCCCTGGGTGCGCTTTCTCTTCTTCTTCAGACCTGCGTCACTGGGGCTTCAAAACAGTGAGGAATTATTTTATAGTAAGTAAAATCGTAAATGAGGGTGCTATTTGGTTTGCTTTATTTCATTCTTATGTAAATATGCATGCGGGGTGGGAGGGGACCAAGGGCTGTGGGACTGGGGACAAAAAAGGACGCGATCTTTTCCAGAACTGGAGTAGCGATTCCCTCCTATTTAGAAAACTGCCCCCACCCCCATAATGATAACAAGTAAACTTTCCGCCAGGCTTGGAAACCAACGTAACAGTCAACCTGGCTCAAACTCGCCTTGTTCACCAGCGCTGCTCCCGCCCCGCCGGCACTCACCACGGCCTCAGCGCTTTCTCTCGTCCCCACCGCAGCCGCTCCCTCCCTCCTAGCCGAGGCCGCACACTGGGTGGACCCCGCACACGCACGGGTGCCCCCAGAGGCCTACGTCCTAGCCGGAGCGCGCCGAGTCAGGGCTTTCCGGCTAGAAGTTTCCAGTTAACTGCGGGTCCGCGCCGCCGGCGACGGGGGCCAACTGCCCCTGGTCCGCGAACGGAGGTCCTTACGGAGCACCGGGGTTCCCAGACCCGAGTCCGGACGCCGGCTTGGCGGAGCTCCGACCAGGCCGCGCAGCGACCCCTAGGTCTGGCTTTGCACTGCGGGGCGGCCCTGCCTCTGTCTCAGTGAGGACAGGGTGGCGACTGGGAAGGGAACCGCTCCCGTTAGGAACACTCTCCAGACCCGCGGCTGGGCCTGCCCGAGCCATCCCCATGCCAGGCGGGGACGGAGGCTGGCAGTCTGGGAAGCGGGTCTCTTCCGGTGTGCTTATCCAGAGTCACACTGCTGGAGACCATCGGTTATCGAAGGCGGGTTGCTGGAGCCCTACTGTCCGTCCCCCTCCAGTGCCTGGAGCGAGCAGGACCCGGATACTCCCTCCCATTTGCCTCTCTCCTCTTGGGCCAGCAGAGGGCTGGGCCAGGACTCTGGAGGGCTGAGCTGGTGAGCTGGACCTGCATGAAGAGGATATGCAAGTCAGGTCCAAGGTACCTGGTAAGAGCTTATTTCTTGGCTCAGGCACCCTGGGCCTTTTTCCGCCTTACTTAACCATTTGATGATTAAACATGAGTAGAGGGCTCGCTGGAGGACACTCTCCTTGGCAAAGCTTAGCCACAAAGTTTTCAAGCCTTCTTTGCCCCTCCCCCTCTCCAACAGGACACTCTGGAGGCAGTTTTCTTAATGTTTCCTAGGTCTCTATGTGCAAATTTTCTGGTAAAGGGACGAGGAGAAAGAAGGAAAGAGGTGAGCTAAGTTGCCCAGGGTCTGCTGGGATCCTAGTCCATAGCCCCGGACAGAGAATGGCCACATTGGCTGCTCTGGCACCTTTCCACGGCTCCTTCAGGGCTGGTCTAGACCTTTCTAGTTCTAATTTCCATCGTAATTTGCTAATCCTCAGGCTGGTTTCCAGGTAGTTTTTTCCCACTGACCTCCCAGGTGTCTCCAGGAACCTACATGAATGGAGCCAATACTTGCAGGACACGGTGGGGTGGCATTGCTGGCTTGCTGAGGGTCAGGACAAAGCCTCCTGCTCCTATCACTTCCCTCCCCACCAAGCTCTGGCAGCTACAATGTGACCGAAGTCAGGGTGAGCATTTGCTGGTAGGGTGGGAAGGAGATGATCAGTCCTTGTGGCTGGACCCTGACACTGGTTTACATTCCACCTCACTCCTTGGGTCACACAAGAGGGCTTATCTCACCTGTGTTTACCTGTTGCTCTGAAACATGACACTGAAGTTTGCTGAATGGGGCAGAGGTGAAGCTACAGCTTTCATTTGTTTTGGATGTAGAGGAGAAGGAGTTGGGGTGCTTGGGGGTTGGCTGGGGAGCAGGAGGAAGCTGTGGTTAGGGACTTCCCAGAACAAGAGTGACAAGTGTCCACCTCTGCCCCCAGATTCGGTCACAGCAGGAAAGGAGCCCAGACAGTTTCAGGAGGTTTCTGGAGAGATCTGGGGGCGGGGGGGGGGGGGGGGAGGGCGGAAGCTGGGACAGTAGCATCAGCAGGAAGAAAACCTGAGTGTGAGCAGAGAAGTTACAGCCTCACTATAGAGATGGCGATTGCTAATTGCTCTTATGGTCGGTGGCTCTGTGTCTATCCTCAGACCCCCAAATGGGAAAACAGGACACCTCCTGATGCTGTGGAAGTCCCTGGCTTCCGTGATCCTGGTAGTTGGTGTCCAGGGTATTGATGGCCCAAGTCACTAGCAGCAGAGCATGCTAGGCACAGGACTCAGTAATCGGCTTCAATGCAGCGGCTCAGAACGGGCCCAAACCGAGAAGGACATCGGAGTCCGTGGATGAATTTCCTACGGGGTCTAGTGTACCGTCCGGCGGCAGCAGGGAGTCCTCTCTGTGCTCTGGTTGACGCGTGGGGGGTGCGGTACAAAGTGGTTCCGGAAGTCCCAGCAGGTACCCTGAGCACACTCCTCACCTGGGCCACAGGGACCGAGCTAGCGAAGGAAGCTTAGAGGCTGCCTACCCGACCTGCCCGGGCATAGGGAGATGACGAGGACTCTAGAGTGGCTAGACCCCCTGCGAGCTGGAGCTAACCCGCAGCGCCACATCCCGACCCGTCTGCTCACTCTTTTTGCGGAGTAGAGGCTGGAGAGAGAAGAGGGACGTCTTGTCCCCATCTTGGTCTTGGAGCCGCTTCAGACCGGCGTGCTCCACTCGTTTATTTCCTGCATCTGCACATCTAGGGGACACACGAGAGGTGCCCTGGACATGCTGGCTTCTCCCATCGCCAGGCTTGGCATTGGAATATTTCCCTCTCGCTGCTTTGATGCTGTCTCTGTAAAGAAAAGGTCTCTCGCCTCCAAAACTCAATCATAGACGGCATCTGCTTCCCCCAGCAAGTGGCTTCTCAGCTAGGGTTCCCTCTCTCAAAGTTTCCACAATAGCGAAACCTGCAGGACTCGGCCACTTCCCGCTTCTTCAAGCGCAGCAAGGCCGGTCAATGCCAGATGACTTAGTACAGAGTGGAGGCCCCTCGGACGCCAAGACCGCGCCCAGGTTTAGTGGCGCACGGAGGGCACCTGGGCGCACTTCTGCCAAAGACGTCCAGGGAAGTACAGGCAGCGCCGACCTGTTACCGCGCCCCGGACGGGCCCAAAGGTGGAAACGCAGGAGCCGATCTGTTTTCGTGAAACAGTAGACACACCTCGGCTGCGAAACAGCAAACCCCGGTGTCCGACAGCTGTAAACCGGTGTCGACAGGTTGTCAGACAGCCGCGGGGGCCGGTCGGGAAAAAGCCTGCGGCCGCCGGGCCCGCACCAGCTGCCCCGCGGCTCGCGAGCGCACGGCGGGCAGAGGTGGCCCGGCCGGCGCGGGGCACCACGTGCTCGCCGAGAGGGGCGGGAGAGGCCGGCGAGGGCGGGCGGGAGTCTGGGAGGAGGACGGGAGCGGAGCCGGGGGCGGGGCCAGCGCTCAAGGGGATGCCAATCAAAGCATCAACTTCAAATTGTGTCTGAAAGCCCCGCCGCCGAGCGGAGGGCGGCCGGCACAGTCGGCGCGGGATCGCGGATCCGGGCGCAGCCGGGAGCCGGGCGCCAGCGAGCAACGGGCCGAGGAGCAGCCCCCGGCCCCCGCCTCCGGGCCGGCCCGAGCGCGCCCGGCCCGTCGCCCGCTCTCCACCGCCTCGCCTTCCCCCAGACCCCCTCCTCCCTCCCCCGCCACTTTAACACTTGCCCGGCGCCGCCGCCGCCGAGTCCGCGGACATGTCCTTCCCGCAGCTGGGCTACCCGCAGTACCTGAGCGCCGCGGGGCCCGGCGCCTACGGCGGAGAGCGCCCGGGAGTGTTAGCTGCCGCGGCCGCGGCCGCCGCCGCCGCCTCGTCGGGCCGGCCGGGGGCGGCGGAGCTGGGCGCGGGCGCGGGCGCGGCAGCGGTCACCTCGGTGCTGGGCATGTACGCGGCGGCCGGACCTTACGCGGGCGCGCCCAACTACAGCGCCTTCCTGCCCTACGCCGCGGACCTCAGCCTCTTCTCGCAGATGGTGAGTGCGCCTCGCCGCCGCGCGCCTTTCCTGCCGGGGCGGCCTCTCCCCTCCGGCCCCGGCGCTCCGGGCACAGGGTCTCGGGCGGCTCGGCGCGCGGGAGGGCGAGCGGCGGGCGGGCAGAGAGGGCCGGGACGCAGAGAGCGAGCCTCTCTGCCCACGGGTCCGTGGCGGCGGGGGTGTGGGCAGCGCGAAGGGGCGGGCGGGCAATGGCCCAGCCATCTCGGCCGGGCAGGCGGGAGGCCTGGCCGAGGAGGGGGTCTCGGAGGGAGTCACGAGGCCGCAGGAGCAGGCCGGGGGCGCGCGGCCCACGCTGGAGGCCGGGGCCCAGCTCGCTCGGTGCCCCGGCCGGGTGGAGAAGGCGGGGCTCCGGGATCTCGGCGCGATTTTTCCGGAGTCCCCTCCGGCCCGCTCGCACGACCTCTGCGACTGCGGGCTGGGCAGGGGAGACGTGCTTTCTCCGTCTTTGGCAGAGCTCAGGTAGTCGCGTCCGAGTTTAAAGCCTGGTAGATGCTGTCAAAATCAAGGTAACAAAGGCGATCGGACTGGCCTTAGGGTTCTCTTAATGGTGTGTGTGTGTAAAATTGAGATATAGGGGGAAATTAAGTTGAAATTTTCTTGGCGTCTAAAATGCTGTTTGCTTTGACTTTCGTAAGTTGCCAAAGTTTTCATTTCATTTGCACCGAGAGAAAGCACTTTTCTTCCCTGATTGCATAATGGAGGACTAAAGAAAACAGTGTCCCTGGGCTGAAAATAAATGGTATCCTCTCAGGCTTAAGTCCCAGTGCGTGTCAGATGCGGAGTGGCAGTTCTTCCGGGCGCGGGCCTGTCTGTCGATCCGCACGATAGATGTTCCTTGGTCTGGTGCAAGGTCGGGCTGAAACTTGGGCCGCTGGTGATCCGTGTGCAGGGCGCGGGGACCAGGGAAGCCGGCGGGATAACGCAGTTTTCAGGTACCCCTAGGCTCTCCCCACTCCTCAAAGAAGAGACAGAAAATAAATACCCGTCAACCTTCGGCGTGCAAAGCGGCCGGTGGGTTTCCTGTAACTTTTTCTTGTTTGGAAAGAAAGCCCGTTTCTCTGCAAGCAGCCCCAGCTGCCTTTCAGATCGCTGGCTGTCGAAAAAGATCAGCTCCCATTTTGTTCTGGCGGCTGGGACGCCAAGGAAGCGCTGAGAGATTTACAAGGTATCCTTTCAAAAAGAATTCCCGGCAGAGAGGAGGTTTCAACGTATTCTTTTCAGTCACGAGCCAAAGCATTAGAAAAGTGCAAAGTGCATTTTGTAAAGATGAGGCAAAAACGAAATCTGGCCAAGGACATCTTTTCTCTGTGGCGTGGACCCCCGGACTATTTACTCAAAGAAATCTCCTGTTCTTCACAACTTTCTCGTAGTCCAGAACCCTCTTCTGCCAATAGCAACCGATGATTGTACGCGAACAATCATAATTTTTTACAGAATTTTTAAGTGCGGATGCGTGCCATTGGACACCCCCTTGTGCTTGTGGGGGAGGAAGGGAGCTCTGTGCTGAGAACCTGTTTCAAATGCAGTGCCATGGGTGAAGGCAGAGGCTTGTGTTTTTACTAAGAGGGTTTTGTGCTGTAGAGAAGCCCCCCACCCCCACAGGTGCGTTCGTGTTTCCTGTGGTCTCCTTGGGGTTCTTGGGAAGGAAGCCTAATCCCAAACTCAGATGCTAGGCCTGGATTTCCAAGCTGTTAGGACTGGGGGTTTGGAAGTCAAAAGATAAAATTGTGAAGTGAATCTCTGTCTGGGCAATTTATGGTAATAATGAGGCCTAATGAGGTTGTTAGAAAGATAAAATGTTATTTACCAAAAAACCTGATGGGATAATTTGACTCGCTGTGTTTTACTACCGATGATAAAAAGAATATTGATTGCAAATAAATCAGAGCCCCTGAGTGCCTGCACACAGTCTGTGCCGCTCGCTGCAGATCAAAGTCAAACTTCAGAGAGAAAGTAGGAGCAGAGGCCCAGGAACCGGTTCTGCGCCTCTTCTCGGGCACTTCGGCCCTGGTGTTAATATTTTACCGGAGGAGCCCTCCTTTTGTGTTAAAAAAACAACAACAAATGTTGGTTTTGTTATTGTTGTCCATAATGACCAGGATTAAATTTTTAAATGACCTGTCACCACTCTATACCTTGAAGTGTGGGTGAGCCATTATATGCAGATTAATCTGGAAACTAAAAGGAGCTGTGCTTTCGTTTTAAATTGCTGGCTGATTTGGGCCTGGAGAAAATCCGGTTTATTTTGTTTGACCCCCTCAGGGTCTGAGGGTGGGGGCAAGGGCTCTTAGTTCTTCGCTTTTGGAGAAGCTGTTTTATCCACCTAGTTAAAAGGTTTTCCCCTCCAGCTAGAGTGAGGTAAACTTGGATATCAGGCTTCTGGAGTTGTTGTGGGGGTGGAGTGGCGGACAGAGAGTGGCCTGGGGAAATCTAAGCAGCCGGGGCTCCCGCTGTGGCCTTCCATGGAGGCGAGGATTCTAGAACTTTTCTTGAGTGACAGAAAAGCTCGTCAAGATCGGTGGAAGCGCAGTTCCTGGATGCAGCTCCTTGTCTAACCCCTCTCCCCACTGCAACCTCAGGGGGTGAACTGGGGCCTTTTGCTTTCCGGAGGACAGGAACAGCTGCCCCTGATTTTCCCCTGAGTTCTGGGAACTCATCTTTCTCTTTCTCTCTCTCTCCATCCCTACTGTCCCCTCCCTCGCTGGGCCCTGTGGCCGCAGGGCTCACAGTATGAACTCAAGGACAACCCTGGGGTGCACCCTGCCACCTTCGCTGCCCACACAGCGCCGGCCTACTACCCTTACGGCCAGTTCCAGTACGGGGATCCCGGACGGCCCAAGAACGCCACGCGCGAGAGCACCAGCACGCTCAAGGCCTGGCTCAACGAGCACCGCAAGAACCCCTACCCCACCAAGGGCGAGAAGATCATGCTGGCCATCATCACCAAGATGACCCTCACGCAGGTCTCCACCTGGTTCGCCAACGCGCGCCGGCGCCTCAAGAAGGAGAACAAGGTGACGTGGGGCGCACGCAGCAAGGACCAGGAGGACGGTGCCCTCTTTGGAAGTGACACGGAGGGCGATCCGGAGAAGGCCGAGGACGATGAGGAGATCGATCTGGAAAGCATCGACATCGACAAGATCGACGAGCACGACGGCGACCAGAGCAACGAGGACGATGAGGACAAGGCTGAGGCGCCGCGGGCGCCCACAGTGCCCACCGCCCTCGCCCGGGATCAGGGATCGCCACTGGCGGCAGCTGACGCGCTCAAGACCCAAGACTCGCCCCTAGGCTTGGCTAAGGAGGCCCAAGAACCCGGCGGCACGCGCCTGCTGAGTCCAGGCGCGGCAGCGGGTGGCCTGCAGGGAGCACCGCACAGCAAGCCCAAGATCTGGTCACTGGCCGAGACGGCCACCAGCCCGGACGGCGCGCCCAAGGCCTCGCCGCCGCCCGGCAGCCATCCTGGCGCGCATGGGCCCCCTGCGGGCGCACCGCTGCAACACCCTGCTTTCCTGCCCAGCCACGGACTGTACACCTGCCACATCGGCAAGTTCTCCAACTGGACCAACGGCGCCTTCCTGGCACAGGGCTCGCTGCTCAACATGCGCTCCTTTCTGGGCGTCGGCACGCCCCACGCCGCGCCCCATGGCCCGCACCTGTCCGCGCCGCCGCCTCCGCCGCAGCCACCCGTTGCCGTCGCCGCCGGGATGCTCCACGGCGACAAGGCCTCGGCCCGCAGCAGCCCGACGCTCCCAGGTATGGCGCAGGGAGCGTCCTTTCCGTCCTGGGCCAGGAATCCAGAGCGTGGGCGGAGCATGGGGGCGGGGGACACCGGCCCGGGAGGGGGAGGCATTGGCCAAGGAGCCCCGCTGAGCAGTAACCTTTGACGGTATTAGGGGAGCCAGGCCAAGGCCCCGGGCTCTCCCGAGAGAGTTTGCTCCACAGCCTGTGTTTCTCTAGGGAAGACCTGGCCCCAGCGGCTGTAGGGAGCGGGGAGGAGGAGGAGGCTGGCGCACCTCTGCCCCCATCCTACCCCCAGCAGGTCTCCCAGCCCTAACTTTCCCTCTCCCTCTCCCTCGCAGAGAGAGATATTGTCCCCAGGCCAGACTCGCCGCCACAGCAGTTAAAGTCGCCCTTCCAGCCGGTGCGCGACAAGTGAGTGCTGTTTGCTTTTACCGCTGGGCAGGGGAGGGAGCAGGGCCGGTGGGCGGTGGGATGCTGCCCACCAGCCCAGCGTGCCGGGCAAGCGGGGTCTACCCTGGTTTCTCCCCAGCCGGGAGCCGGGCGGGCAGGCGACCCCGCCCCGCTTCGGTGCTCGATGGGCTGAACTGGCGACTCCGGGTGCGGTCCCAGCGTCCATCTTTTGACAGTCCCTTTGCCTTCCTGTCTCGCTGTGTTTTCCCTGCAGCTCGCTGGCCCCGCAGGAGGGAACGCCGCGGATCCTAGCAGCCCTCCCGTCTGCCTGATTCAGGGTCTGCTTTTACTTTTGCGGGGGGGAGGGGGGAGGAGTTTGGGAGGGGTGGGGATGAAGAAGGAATTAAGACAAATATTTCAGACTGGTACAAAGGACAAACATGGCAACAACGTCAACGACTCCCATCCATCGCTTTCTGCAGAAAGGGGCTCGTCCCGACCGAGCTCGAGTCCAGGCAGCTGGCCCCCGCGGGGGCTGGGCCCTGGTGGCTGTCCCCGTGCTCCGGGTGACTATCGGTTCGGCAAATGCCCCCACATGCTTGTGTCTCTCTCTTTTTTTTCTTTCTGTATATAGAGTGATTTCAGATTGTAAATAGCGCGTCAGCGAACTTGTCTAAATCATATATTTTTGTCTAATAAACTAAATGAAATGGTGCCACCGTTCCTGCTGCTGTGTGTGGCTGCGGGAGCCCCGAGCCCTGGAATCCTGGCGGGCCCGCGAGTGCCCGCGGCGTGGGGAGGACAGGCCTTTCGGGACGTTTCCACCCAGGAGGCGGCTGTTCCTCAGCCGTTCGGTTGTCGGATTTGTGATGTTGTCCCTGGGACAGTTTCTTGTTGGCAGCTTGATTCCTAGCAACTCTTACACTTATATTTGGGACACGCCTTGCTCAGGAGAGAAGTGAGTTCGATTTTAGGCAGTTTATAAAACGATTTCTTAAAGTGGGCAACAACGAGGAGGAGAAAAAAAGAATTTCCAGTCGTGTCCCCAAAGGAGAACTTCGAATTTTAAATCAACGTCTATCTCCCCGTCTCGACGGCGCATCGCGGAGTCGGGCTGCTCGCGGGTAGAATGGGGATGTAATGGAGTATGAAATTTTGCTTTGAATGCATGTTTTAGTTATTTGGTTAAGTCGAACGTGGAGAGATTGGAAGGCTTTTAAAAAACTCTCCCGATGGAGGGCAGGGATGCCGTGCAGGGGTGTTCTCTGGGCTTGCGAGCTGAGGGCTCGGTCGTGGTAGTTGGGACAAACAAGGGAGGAGGCTTTAGTCTCCCAGGGACGCCCCCATTAAATTGCTGCTCCCTCGACTGGGCGCGCACAGTGATCGAACCCTGGAGCAAATAATCCCCGAGGGTCTCAGCCAGGCCTGCCTGCCGCGGCGAGCGACGTGAGGACACGATGCCGGCCGGCTCCGGTGCCGGTGCGCGCGGGAGGGCAGTGGTTCCGGAGGCGCTGACGCCGCGGCGCGCTGGGAGAGGGACGCGCCGAAGCAGCCTGCACTTCGAGTCGGGCGCAGACGACTTTGTGTTGGATTTGCGAAAACCAAGAAAGCGGACGTTGCCCAAACTGCCCGTGAGCGGAGGTGGGTTGCGGGGCACCAGGCCCGGTGAGGAAGTGGCGGAGTCTCTGGCGTCCTACGCCCCCCCCCACACCCCCGCCCCGGACCTTCTATTTGCCCTCGAGCCCCTTCGCGACCCGCTGTCTGTGGCTGCAAGTGGCGGCGAGGGCTCGGCTGCCTGGCGGGGCTCCTACGGCTAAGGGAAGGGGGAGGCTCGCTCTGCAGACGTGGGGTCTGCACCCGACTCTGGGGCTTGCGTCCTTTTCCAGCCATCCTCGTTCTCTTGGCTGAAGGGTCTCCTCCCTGCCCCCAGGGAGGAGGCTCGTAGGATGCCGCCAGGGCCAGCCTGGAGGCTTGGCAGGTGGGGGCGAGGGGTGCGGCGGGCGGCCGTACGGAGCCGGGGGGGGAACGGAGCCGCGGAGCTGAGCGGATCGCCGACTGAGGCCGCGTTGGTTGCGCTTCCAGTCCAAATGGACGTGCTCGAGGCGCCCTCTATGGGCCGGAAACGGAATGTGGCCCTGACGCGGGTCCGATCTCGCTCCTGGGGCGTGGCGCAGAATCTGGGGGTGCTGGGCCCTGGGGGTGCGTGGGCGCTAGCCTCGATTTGTAGAATTTTTAAATGTGTTCTCGGGCGCCACTCACTTGTTTGAATGTTGGGGGTGCGGTGCATGGACTGCTGGGTGGGCTGCTGACATTTAGGGGGAGGGAGTGGGTGCCAGGGTCCGAGCAGGTCGTTTTCATTCTCTCTGGTGAGGCTTGCGAGTTCAGAGAGGAGTCCCTAGTTTGTCCTGCATCCTAGGGCTGCGGGGGTCACGGCCCTGGACTCCCTATTTCAGTGATTTTGGTGACAGTGAGCATCTTGAGAGCTCTGACCAGCTGTATCCTGCGTGTCTGAGGAGGAATGGGGTTCTCGGCCCAATCACATGCTACTCTGGCATCCAGTGTGCCCGGAGACCCCTTCTGGGTGAGAGCTGGAAGCAGTGGGGGGGGGGGGGATTTAGGTGGGCTGTAGAGTTCTCTGCCCTGGCTGGCCTCCACTCTCTCTCTTATTTTCCAGAATCAAAGAGGATGATCCATGCAGGCATCTGCTGCTTGCCCTGTAAGTCTATTTCTTAAAAACCCAATACATTTGGGACACCCCCAGCGCTGTTGCTTAGGTGGCTGGGCCAGCAGGTGCTCACGGGCTCCAGGCCTCAGAATCCAATGGCCTAGAAGTGTGAAGGGTCTGTGTCCTCTCCTATGGACATGCTTTCTGTACGAAGAAGTCAGATTGCCAGCCTCAGAATTATTTTTCTGTAAATAAAAGCTAGAAGTAATTTTTTAATTGATCATTGAAGAGCAGTTTTTTGTTCTTTGTGTGCTATTTGTTTATATTTTTACTGACCTCATACCTACCTAGGAGTCCCTGTGCACACAGTGTTTCAGGTTCTAAAATATCTGGGAGTAGACATAGAAACCCTCCCTTTTGTTTTCTAAAGCCAAAGCAGAAGTTTCTCTGCAGCTTTCTGTACATGCAAAAGTGCTGCCCCACTCCATCTCTGCCAGGTACTGTTCCAGGGCTTTGCAGCAGTTCTGTGACCTGCGAGGAGGAGCCTGGGCCCCAGGAGTAGAGGTGAGCAGCACCCGCAGGATTAACGTTTGCACCTTGGTGTGTGTGCATCCTCCACACCGAGAAAGGACACCCTCTGTCCAGGACAGAGGGTTTCTGTCTTCATTGAGTCTTCTGCTGGGGGAAGGGTAAGAAATCCTGTCTGGAGACACTCTTCTTTCTGCTCCAGCCCAGCCTGGTGCCCAGGGGACAGGATCATCAGGGCACAGTCCTTCTAGATCTGTGTCCCCTAATTCCTGGCTTTAGAACTTTGAGAGTGGGCTCAGGCCCCACCCCAAATCCTGACCTGCAGGAGTGTCTGAAACCTCTGCTCCCACTGTCCTCTTCTCCCCCCTCCGATCAATTATATTCCCCAGCACATTTATCTCGCCTGCAATATGGAGAATTCATATTCATATCTCGGTTTTAGTGTTCTGACACTGATTAATGTCATATGCGCCATGGCTCCGAGGGGCGCGCCACCCGATGAATCATGCCCTATAAAGTTTCAGTCGTCCTTGTAGACGGGGCTCTACCAGAGAGCTAGGAAGCCCGGGGCGGGGGGGGGGGGGGGGGGGGGGGGGGGGGGGGGGGGGGGGGGGGAGGGGGGGAGGGAGGAGGAAAGGATAGGAGAGACAAAAGGCAGGTTGGGCTCTGGCTCACAGGGTACCCTTGGCCCTACACGGGGCTTGGGAACCCTGGACCCTTTGCAAGAACGCTTCTCCCCACCTGGGCACTTCCATTCCAGTTCTCCCCAGCGTCTCTGTTTTCTTTCCTTCCAGATGGTTCCACAAAGGCTAGTGGCTTTCTGACTGCCCCAGGCAGGGTCATGGTGGGCCTGGGGCTGCCAAGTGGAGATCATGGATTTATGGATATTGATTGGGGGAAGTTGGAGCCCTGAACGCCTCTGGAAAGTGATGGGGCTCAGTTTGCCAGCAAGAATATGGTTTTGACCCTGGGGTGGAAAAGTTGGGGGACCTGAAAGGAGGGAAAGAAGCCCAGCTCAAAGAGGGTTCCTGGGGGTGGGAGGGGCGAGGGGGGCAACTCCTCAAAGGTTGGAGGTACTGGAACCTTGGGGATTTGACAGTCTCTGCCACCCCCCCGTGCTGCATGGGCCATGTCGCAGGACCCAGCACTGTGATATGAGCCTGCTGGGCACTCAGCCTCCTGGGACCCCAACAGGGAAGCTAGGGCTACCCTATACTGCACTCAGGCATTATGGCCCAGCAACTTGGCAGGCTCAGGGTGTCCTGGGGGACATATCTAGCTGTCTGGGACTGGGCTCCAGGTATAGAGGGCAAGCAGGGGAGGGAGTGGCCCTGGGTCTCCAATCCAAGGTGGGTGGCCAGGAGACAGAGCTAGGAGATGGGGGCCTGTGTGCTTTGGGATGGTGGCAGTTCCTAGCTGCCTGGAGATCTCCCTGAGCCTGTGTGGAGAGAGTAACACCCCACCCCGCAACGTTTCCTGGGCTATGGCAGCCCACCCTGGGACACATCTGATAAATGGCCTCCAAGTGAAAACTCCCCAGAGCTCTGGTGCTGCTCAGCTGGGGAGGGAGAGCTTCAGGAGTCTTCTCTAGCCCTGTGGAGCCATGGTGCTAATTATAGCTCTGGAGCTGAAAGGCCTCAGAAGGTCATCCGTGGGGATTGCTGGTGGCCTTTTGTGCCCCTGCTTCTGAAGCTGGATACAGATTCCCTTCCCTCCCACTAAGGACGTCTGAAAGGGGCCTTCTGAGGACAGCTGACTTGTAAGACCAGCAAGCACTGGGCCCGGGACCCGCAGTCCTGTTAGAGGCCCGTGGAAATGCTTTTATTTCTTTTGAAACAGAAAAAAAAAAAAAGAACTTTTAGGTGGAAGACAATGTGTTAATATATAATACCAATATAGTCGTCTTTCTACCAACACGGTCATGACGTTTATTTTTTAACATTTGTTTACAACGGAGGAAGAGGCCCGCCCCCCAGGAAAGTCACTCTGTGGTCCAGGTTGAGGAGACCTCGGGCCTAATATTCTGGAATTGCCTTCAACGGGAAGTCAGAGAATCGAGGTGGCCCTGAACCTGGGAGGGCCCCAGGCACCGGGATGACCTCACCATCTCACATTCAAGTGACAGGGACCCATGGCACTTGAGCCAAGTCTTGGGACACCCCCAAACTGTTGGCCTGAACTGTCTCTGGCGGGAGCATGCAACTGGAGTCAACATATTCCTCCGCCCCAGTCCCCTGTCTCCCACCCCCAGTGCAGGAAAGACCTGTCTTCCCAGTGCTGAGAGGCAGGCCAAAGGCAGTGGCCTGGCCAGAGCAGAGGCCAAGCAACCCCCTAGACCCCTCCGGTGGGTGGGGTGCAAGTGGCAGCCCTTTCTGCTCCGCTGCTGAGGACGCAGTGGCCTGTGCTGCATCAGGGGTCATGTGGGGGAAAGTGCTGCACCCAGAGAGCCCGGCCTCAGTCTGCCTACCCCAGTTGCCCCTGTCCCCACCGTCCCCACCGTCCCCACCTGCCCCTCCGGGGTCCAGGCACTGGCTCTGGCAGACCTGCAGGGTGGGAAACATGCCTCCAGTTTAAACCCCCTAAAGCAGAAGGCTTTTATTAGTTATTCCTTCTACTTCAGACTGCCCTGTGGACCAGGGAAAGAGCTCCCTAGATTTCTCCTTTGTGTGTTTGTGGTTTGAGTTCAGGTGCTCAGGGGAGGGGCTTCTGGGATGCTCAGGCTACAGGACACCTGGGGCCACAACCCAGCTGGTCGCCTGCAGTCCTGGCCTGCCTTCCTCCGTTTGCTTGTTTGTCATTGCTGTAGCTTTGCTTGTTACTGAATTTTAAACGTATGCTTAGTTGCCAGGGCCTGGGTTAGCTCCAGCAATGTCTGAAAATATTAAATACATCTAGGAGACGGTGGGCAAGAGAAATTAGAAAGGTGCTTGCTGCACAGAATGTTAAAAAGATCCTACAATAAAGTGATTAACATTTTTATGAATAAAATTAATCACGCATTAACTGCAGCCAGCACCTCTGAAAGGCAGCCCCTTTCTTACACCCACGAACTTCGGAGGCCGCCTTGGCTCACAGCAAACACCCAGCCACTGGCAACTGCAGAATCTTTATGAGGGGACAACCAGTAATAGGTATCTAAATTGAGGCAAGGAAAACAAAGCCTCCAAAAACACCAACAACACATAAACAGCAACATTTTTTTTAAAACGTCATTTTTTTAGCAAACCCTCAATCAAAACAGGCCATTTCCGTGTCAGACCTGCCGGTGAGACGCTGTGGACGTGGTCACAGAGGGCAGCAGAAGGTGACCTGGGAAGCGAAGCACAGCCCCAGGGCCCTGCAGGAGGCCGAGGGGGCTCCTTCTGGGCCAAGCTTCCGGCAAAGCCACTCATATTGGAGGGCGGACCTTCGGCATTATGAAAATTTCCAGTCTTCCAGATAATAAAGTGCGATTCTTCCTCTCTGGCCTCCGCTCTCCCTCCTTTCTAATCTCTTGCCACTGCGGTTTTGGGATGGTTCCAGCAGGCGGTACAAAGGGACGCGCAAGCATCTGAAGTGTCACTCGGCAGCTGTGGCAGAGGAGCAGCGTTGCCGTTTTGCCCGGCTCCCCGCTCATGTGCGCAGCAGAATGTGAATCAAAGCGCCTGCGTCCGCAGCCCACACAGTCTCCTCCACAGCCGCGGCGAATCTCCGCGCTCCGAGCACCAGCAGAATCACCGGCCCTGTTTGAGTTGATATATTAATATTTACTGAGGATTTGCAAGGTCGGGACTAAATGTCAGCAGATTGCGGGGGCAGTCCTGTGGGGAATAATTAAACAAACCTCACAGCAGTTCAGCCTCTTAACATCTTCATTAGTCTCCCCCCACCCTCCTGAAAGAGTATGTTGAAATATTGCTTTTGCAACCTTAGAGAAAATTCAGAATACGGGGGATAGTAAATAAAACGCCCTGCTGTGGATGTTTGCTTTGGAGGCCTCTTGGCCCCTCCCAGGCAGATGTTCCAGAGGCGGGAAGGCTCTGATGTGCGAATCGCAGCCCAGAGGTTGTCATTCTCACCTGCCCCTCCAGTCAGGTTTATCCGGACCAATTTGCCGAACACAGTCACCCTGTTTCTGTGATTTGATCCACACCCTCTGTCCACTCTGCTGGCTCTGGAAGCCTGCCGCCTCTAACGTGATTACAGCATGCACTTTGCTACAAGTTGGACAATTCTCTTTAATAAGCTTCATAATTAGTGTTGGGATGCCTCATTATAAGTCATAGCCTGTAGCGGTCCTAGGCCAAACGGCCCTCCGCAATCTGATTTATTTTTTATCAGGCAGCAGGAGCTGTCTGGAGTTTTTGTTTGTATAATGGGGACCTGCATCAGGCCCCCAGTGTAAAAATACCACCAGGAAATTAATTGCTTCTGTGTGGATCCACCACAGATGTGTCCTGTTGATCAGAATGGTATATTTTTGACTTTGCTATCCTGCGGTGAGTTGTAAAAAAAAATAAAATGAAAGCCAGCAATGCAAACATATTAGCATCAATATAGATTCAGTCTGGTGTAATTGAAAACATGGGGTTTCTGAGGAGGCTGGGCAGGGAAAGTCCAAGTTTCTGGTGAGACCTTTTCCTTCCTGCCCTCTTTCACAGAGCCCTTATTTATTTGTTTATATGTGCATGTATTTATTTATTTATTTATTTATTTATTTATTTATTTATTTATTGCTTCCAAATGGAACCACTTCCTGGCAGACGTGTGGCTGGAATTACAGTTGGTTTCTGACTGAAAGATCTACTTAGAGTAACACACCCCCAGTGGGAGGGGGTGACCCCCCTGCCCCACCTGACATCAAGGCCCCTGGTTGAGGTCAGTGGTTTGACGCTTTCACAGCCATGTGAGGACACCAAGAGAAAGGAGGGTCCCGTCTGCTCATCTAGGATGCACCCGGAGGGGCCTCCGGTGGCCTTGGGTGGGTAGGTCTTGTGTGGACTCTTCTGTCTGCATGTGCATGTGTGTGTTCCACATGTGACTCGGCCAAGCGGGCGGATCTTTGTCCTGTGCTCTCTGCTCTGCTCCCGGCTCAGAGACAAATAGAAGAAGAAGCCCTTCCTCCTTTCTGCTCTTTCATTAGACCACTTGATCCCTGAATTCTGATGCAGGTGCGAATTACTCCTCCGACTGAGCACAGTGTAAGGATATTTTTAGACTGTCGGCCCCTGAATTAAAGTCTGTAACTGCATGTTCTGTTCCTGGCACTGGGCGGTTAGTTCATTGCTGGCTATTCCATGTGGATCACCATCAGTAAAGTTAGGTTTAGTTCCCATATCCCTTTTATTTATTTTTTCCTGGAGGAGTTTTGTGAGTTTCTCTCTCTGAATCCTTTCTGAGGCCCTTGGAAGTGAGCAGTCTGGTTTTCTTGCTCAGCTCTGTGTTGGGGTGGAGTTTATAAACTTTAGCTCTGGTAACTCAGCAGATAACACCTTATGTGTGGAAAAAAATAATGTAATACTGATATTGTAACATTTTTGTTTAGGAAAATAACTCTGTTTCATATGCAAACGAACACACTTGTCGGACTTTATGTGTGCCCGCAGAAGCATCAGGCAGTTCTGCAGCCCCGAGAACAGACACTAGAACTTTTACCGTTGGACTTGCCAAGTCCTGTGGACGGGAGAACGCTAGTGGTCTCTGGGAATGCCATGGCATACGGTGGTCCCGTGGCCAGGCCTACCTCAGTTTACAGGTAGGCCTGGGCTCCTAGAATCTAGGAATCAAGTGGTCTGATGAATGGGCAGAGGAAGGAAAGGCACCTTATTCATTTATATCTGAGTCTGGGAGCAGCCTAGAGAGCACAGGACAAAGATCTATCCACTTGGCTTAGTCACAAGTGAGACATGTACATGGACACGAGACACAAAGGGGACCCCTTGCTTGTTTTCCAACGAACACAGACGTCGAGGCCTGAGTGGCACTATGTCTCCAGGTCCAGACAGAAAGCCCAGGGAGACTTACAGTGATCTGATTGGTGAGCTCAGGATGCTACCCTTGGAGGGGGGCGGTGAGAGAGAGAGAGGCAGAGAGCAGCCTAGAACTGAATGTCTCCTTCTGGGTGACCTGCCCTCTCTGTGTCTTCTTTCCTAGATACCTCTCAACCCCTTTAATCTCTGAGCACAGTGCAGCAGGACCCTTAAGGGGAAGTCTGTTAAAAATGCATATTTGTCAGCAGACCCCTCCCCAATCCCTTTTAAGGGGGTGTGGGTGGGGCCCAGTAATCTGCATTTTAAATCATGATAATTCTGAAGCTGAGGATGGAGCCCTCACTTGGAGAAACACCGTGTGGATCCTCAGCTGCTGTAAATGGCTTCTCTTAAAAGGCTCTAGTGTCTGTCACATTTCCTGGGAGGTTCTAAAGGATTGCAGGACTAAACAAGTTTGTCTTTAATGATAAGAATTTTTCATGCTGTTTGGGGGAGGCAGTCCTCTGGGGCGCCACCTGCAATGCTGTGCCTCTGCAGGACCTTTGGGGCCACACTGGTCACTGCAAGTGTGTCCCATCCATGGCTGCGCAGAGCTGCCCAAGGACAGCAGATCTTTTTCGACGTCCCACTGCATTCATGGCCAGCAGGACCATTTATCAGTTCCCGACTGTGAAACCAAAACTAATGCAATGTTACCTGCCCCAGCTAACGGCGGGGGCCTGAGTGCGTGGTGTCCGACACTTGTCACACGGCAGCAGCACCTCTGGGCCCTCCAGTCTCCCAACAGTCCGTTCCGTGGATCTCCCCTTCTTTTGAGGGTCTCTGATTATTTGTGCATTTACTTACCCTTACTTGTGCACAACGCTTTTCCTTTTCACTATATGCAGTTGATAATACAAAACGTAGGTGTTGGTTGCCCCAGACATAGCTAAACGATGCATGTATGACAGTTTCTTATCCAGTCACAGCCAACCTGAGCGTGTTGGATCGAAAGTGGTTGTACAGGGCACCTGAGGTTACAGGAGTGACAATTTGCTGTCGCAGTGTCATCCAAGTGCAGGAGGAGGGCAGAGCGCTGCCTGCAGCTAAGCTAATGAAGGACGTGGGACAAAGGATGAGACCTTCGAAGGGGAAGCCAAAGTGGAGTTCCTTCAGTTCCTGCACCCACTCTCCTCCTCAACCCCTCTCACCCTTGTTTAAAAATAAAGGTAGAGAAAAATTTCTTAGCCAGGTTTGAAACTAGCCTAATCTTTAGGGACTGGAGTTCATTTTCCCTGGGGAAATACTTCTTCCCGTTTCTAGGAAAGACGTTTTTGTTTTGTTTGTTTGTTTTTTAACTTTAAGAAAGGCTTCAAATCTTTTTGGACTCCAAATATCTGTTTGAAAAAAAACAAACACCATTTTGATAAGCTATGTATAAATGAATCGGAAACATGTGGCTTTGATTTCCCTGAAAAGGCTTACTTTGAACCCCAAATATTTTTAGAAAGTTTGAGGTGTTCAAACGCTGCGCACTTGGGCACACCCAGCCGTAATTTAAGGGGATGGACTCAGTGCACATGTTTCTGATCTATTTACAATGATCAGAGTCAGCTCTTCATTTGGAGTCGCTTTTGATGTGCAGGAATGCCTCTGAGGCTTCAGAAATCTCTCTGCTACCCTATCCCTGCTAGCAGGCCAGCAACCAGCCGCCGAAGGGCCTGTTTGCTCAGCCGCACACAGCCTCCTCACCCTCACGTGGCACGTTGCAAGTCTTTCACTCACACATTTCAGGAAGTATCAGCCTTGTAAACACGCCTTTTTTGGGTTAGGAACATGTTAATCTTTGGAGAAGAGGTCAGGGCAGATGGCATTCTCTGCTGACCTCTGGTTTGAGGGTGACGGTTGTCCTCGTTCAGATAGATGAAGATGCTCTCTGAAGTCCCGCTGATGGTTAGACTTTCATTGATGTAATTCTCGTTTTGGTAAGCCAGAAATCAGTGCTATGGTAGAAGCGATTTATGTGACAATAGGTAATTAAAACCTAGGCTACCATTGCACAGCCTGGACGAGATGACTTCAAAATGCCTTCCCGTGTGTGCTTGTCAGCCATACACACAGACGTAAGCAGACAGAGGGGACGGCATTGAACTTGGTATTAGAACTCACGAGCACAAACTACTATCTTGGACCTGAGTGAAGATAACAAAGATTCCTGACATTTTATGAGCAATGGCTGGGTGCCAGGTGGTACTTATAGTTTACACGTAATAGAAGATATAATCTTCTGACGAGGCAGTGAGGTTAACGTTATTAGTTATTTAATTTTAAGAGTGAGAATACTGGAGAGAGGAAGCACCTCAAAGCCCAGGTTTCTTACCACCTTCTGTGCTGCCTGAATACAGCCTTTCCGTCAGAACAGGAGGAGGTCCTGGCTTGTTCTGTCCTTCCCCGAGCACTCCGTGCGCCTGTCTGAGGTGCTAGGGCTCCTTTACTTTGGAAACGGCCCCATTCGCGCCTCCATGTGGAAGAGCTCCCTGTTCCCTGGTGAACCTCATCACCCTCAGATCCACCACTGACCCCTGGGGATGGAGCTGGTCCGTCATCCCAAAGCCAGTGTCTTCTCAAAATCTGGTTGTAATTTCACCGCATCAGTAGGCGATGCTATTTTTTTCTTAATGATGTCTTTTTATGCCTAAGTAAGACAAACTGGCATGTCATTTCTCACATTCTATCTGTGGGGAGAAGTCACTTGTTTTTCATGGACATGGCCATTTGCAACAGGGTGTCCATAGTTCTGAAATCATGCAGTCCCTTCTAGCATCCTGGTTCCCCAGGTCTCCCTTCCACCCAGGGCGATGATCCCGACGTCCGTGTTCCCCTCCCTATCTCTTTGCCTCTCCCAAACCTCCTGTGGCTCCTTTCACACCAGCAGGGCATCCCTGAGTGTGTCCAGGCTGGTTACAAGGCTTTGTGGGAGCCAGTGAGGTACGGACTACGGGCACAGGCCGCTCTGGAACATGTCATCTACCTCCATGACTGTTTTGTTCTATCATATGAGAGATCCACTGAACTTTCTAGATGGTACCTCAGTTTACAGGTGCTTACAGTTCAGTGAATGAAATGTGCATGTGATGTTTGCATGTGTGTGCCTGTGTGCCTGTGGAGGCAAGGGGAAGGCACGGATCAGGAAGGAGGGGTCAGCACTGCTAATGTGGTCAGTATAGCTGCCAGCCTCATAGTTTAAGCCCCTAACCCCCCCTCCAATTCCTCTTTATCAGGGTGTAGCTCCATTTACCTGGACAAAGTTTCATATCCCAAACATTTGTGTATCATATTTGTAGACTCATGGACTCATTAAGGCACAAAAGCCTCAGTTTAAAAGTAGGAGAATGAATCCCATCAGGTCAAGTGAACATTTTCAGGACCCACAAATCTCTGTCTAAGGATGTTGAGAAGGAAGAATGTTCAGTCAGGGGACCGTGGTGGCCAGTGTGAGCACGTGAGCCTATACAGGGACGCATGAGACCCTGCGTCTGCCCATCCCACTTCAGGAGGATGAGGACACCTGCATTGGTCAGAGAGGCAGAGGGCCGTGGGGGAGATGTGAAATGAATGGAGTGCATCGTCAGAGTTGGCTGCCGCCTTTTCATCTTCAGGACTTGGCCCAGTTTGCGTCAGGTTTAACTTCTGCCCCAAATGGACCCTCTTACCCCTCCTGTCCTGGGGCCAGCCTTCATCCCCTGTGACTCTGGCATGATCCATCAGGTAGTCTTCATTTCAATTAGACTTGGGCCAGAGTGTCCTCTTGGCCTCCTGGGCTCCCAGGGCCTCCTGGCCTGGCTGACTGCCGTTACGATGCTGACTCACCATCACCCTCACCGTGCCCCAGATGCAGGCCATGCCATCTTTGCACCTGATGCATGTGAAACGGCTTCTCATTCCTGAAATACTGAGTTTCCAGGACGTGCTCACTCAGACAGGCTTTTCAAGGACCTGCTGAAATTCACTCAGCTCTTTTGTTTCTGGAGCAATACTGGGCTCAGTATCTCTATATTTCAAAGGCCTTTGATGCTTCACTTTCCCTCTGAGACCCAGACCTTCTCAGGTGCAGCCTTTCTGCAGAGCACCCAGTCAGTGCCAGAGAAGTGGATTCTGAGTAGGAATGATAACACCGCCTCTGTTTTCCTTATGTCTAGTTGTACTTTACACTGAATGGCTTTAAGATGATTTTGTGCACTCATGTTCAGGAATGAAACTGACTTTAGCTTAAACTAAACACTTAATTTTGGTGGCAGGATAGGCAGTAATGAGGGAAACCGAATGCAAAAGCAGTGAGTTCCAAGTTGCTAAAATTGCAGAGGCAACCCAGGGAGTTGTATGGGGCTGAGAGGTGGAGCTAAGTGAGAGGGGTGTGGAGGCAGCGGGTTAATGACCTTCCCTAGGACACTCCCATCCAGGGTGTTTATCTTTCAAATGTCCCAGGGACTGTGCATGTGCCATGCTTCCTCCCACTTCTTGCGCTTCCTTCTCATAGTATTTTGCTTTCTGGGCCCATTGCAAACACATTCTGGGGGGATTTCCCTGAATTTTAAACATAAACACATGACTCTGGAAACCATGCCGGCTGGTTTCACTCCAGGAGTGTCGTGTGCTTCCATGTTGGAGCAGATGTGGCCCATTCTATGGTAACTTTCCAAGAGCCTGCGGTGGTCGGCCTTCTTTCTACTGGTGGAGAAACACATTAAATGCAATTTGTTACTTGCGTTTTGCCCCTTCGTCCATACTGAGAACACTAGTTGGCCGAGTGACTGCAGTCCCCTAGGGCCTGGGAGAGAGGTCTGGGTTGGTGGGGGAGCTCCTGCTGATACAGCATTCCTGTGGGTTGTGGGGATGGTTTCCTCTTCGCATCCACGAAATACTTTAAAAAATAAGAACAACTGGGGATTCTGTTCTTCCAAGTTCAGTTTCAAATCCCTCTGGTTAATGCCATCGGTGAAAACAATTAACTTCTGTATATTTCAGGATACAGGCAGGACCTTGTCGGAATTTTATTTAATTATGTGCTATATTAATGTTATATTGATTATGTTATTGCCTGTAAATCCAGTTGCTTAATAAACCTGCAGTCATTTCGCAATAAAGTTGTGTTTGCAGTCAATTAATGGGTGTCTGGGGGCAGACAGCTATGTGCAGGGGGTGTGGGCGCTAAGAAAAATCATCCTAGGGCCGAACCATAGGGACCCACAGAGAAAGTCAGTTATTCAATGTATGTGTAGGAATGCGTGGATGCATAGGTATATAGTTGGATTAACTAAAAAGGAAACACATATACCCCGCTGCATTTATTTTTAGCACATGGATCTGGAAATTTATGAATCGCCGTCTGTATGACGGAGCTCTAAATGGCACTGAGGCAGCATCTGTCCAAGGGACGGGATAATGTATGATTTAAAAAATACAAGTAAACGATAACTGCCAATATTGAGACCATGTGAAGGCAGAGGAACAAAGCATACTTTCATTGCTAATCATGTTAACATCCACGTTGGAAGAGCACATCCAGCCGTCCGGAGGAAATGCCAGCGCCCCTCTGAAGACCACATCTGCCACAGATATCAGGCCGCATGTGGTCTGACTTTTATCTCTCTACCAAAATTTCATGTCATGATTCTCACATCTGATGCTAAATTCAGGTCACTACAAAATAAGTACAATAATTTATTTCTTTCTCGTCTTCTGTGATGTGTCCAAGATGTGTGTCCTAATAGCAGAACATGAAATAAATATTAAAGTTTTATGAGTGTATTTTTAATAATGCATCATAGCAAATGGAAAGTAAGCCAGTTTCCAATTCAGATGGACAGTTGATCTTTCCCACACATGAAAATGTTATGTCCATCCTATGAGGATGCTTACGTAATTTTGTTTGGGGGCAAGCTGATGTTCTATCATGACAGTGTGTCTTTGAATATAAGGATGATGTTGAAGAGTATATAATTTTGTGATCAAAAATGTAATTTATTAAGTGGGGATTATGTCAGAGACCAACCTTCTGTCATAGGAAGATTTCCCCCCAAAACCTCAGCTTTGGGTAGCTGAGTCCCCCTGATTCCAGCAATAGGCTTTTGTCAGTGGCAAATAACATTAAGCCACAAAGTAAAATGTATTCATTCCAAAGCTGCAGTTGGATCTTCTGAGCGTACACATTGCTGTGTTACCTCTCTGTCTGTCCAGTTAGTTTCTCCTGTGCCCCGTAAGTCTGCCGGTGTGGACTGTGTCCATCTTTGATGGCACATAGGTAGTCATCCCCAGGGGCTTCCTGGGGGCGTCCAGGTTGGATGGGCTTTTCGGTCCATGACATTGTTTGCTTCATTGCTGTCTATATTCCAGATACTAGTTCACTACAGAGTTATGAGATGCCCCTACTGGAGAATGAATGTTCCATATTAAACAAAACTCATGTCTCCTAGGCTGCTATAGTCATTTTGGCTATAAGGACCCACTCACTTGGTAATGGCTGGTGGGCATTTTGAAGTATAACAAAGACAGAAGGAGCAAATAATTCCCATGCCAGCCTGTGTTATTTGTTTGTGTTAAGCTTTGGCCCAGAGTGGCAAGAGTGAGGTATTTGGACTTTACCCTTGTGATCATCTGCAGTAGGGACATTTAGCTCACAGGGAATCAAAGGCCCCTAAATTCCACTTGATCCTCAATTATTGTGTCCAGTTACTGTTACTGTTGCAATTGATCATAGCAGAGAGGTGGCGATCCAAATGTCCTTATAACTGGCATGTACATTAAACAGAATTAAAATAAATGTGCCCTGACATCATGTTTTCTGGACGGGGACTGCAAAGGACTTGGACTGAAGTGAAAATCAACTTCTAGAAGCCTCATGGCTCATGAGGGGACCAGGCTTCTTGGAGAGCAGCATCTGCTTCATGCTGTAATTCTACGCAATGGAATTTTGTCATGTTCCACCGTCTCTGAGCAGGAGGAGAAAAGAAGACAACACAGCTCGTGTATAAACCATGTGTGCCCAGGATGAGAAGGGACTGCTCCACCAATGTTGTATTTCCTGGAGACCTGAGGAGCATCCGCAGGTTAGGAATGTGAACCATGGAGACAGCTCCCCTATGGTGAGGGCTCTGGGTCAGCATGGGTGGGGAGGAGGCATGAAAGCAACGACCACTATCACCTACAATGCGCAGTGTTCACCAGACAGGTCCGTGTACCTGGCATACCCACAGCAAGGCCAATCACTGTTCTGATGCCAACTCAGAGTCACTTAAAAGCCAGATGGCAGGCCAGGCACTGAGAAGTAAAGAACCAGAGAGATTGTTGATTTTGCCAAGAAAAGGGTCGGGGGTAAGCTGCCTTTTGGGGCCTGCTTTCCTTTCCAGGTCTCTTGGCATAATTCTTTTCCTCATGTTTTCTTCTCAAACAAAGTTTTGCTTAATTTCCCACCAAGGTGCTTGTAGGAGCTAATGTCTTTTAAATCAGTTGCAAGAAAATACCAGGTCAAGGCCATGAATGAAACCAGGGCTGACTCACACTTACACCAGAGCTATAAAGAGGCACAAAGACATGAAGGCGGACCAGTTGCCTTTCCTTCCTTAGGAAACCCTTGAAAAGGCTCTTTGGTCTCCAACCAGTATGGCATACAAGGAGAAGACCCAAATCACAGCTGGGCAGATCAGCCTTGGACCTACCTGTCTTCATAAAATGCACACTGCTTACATTTCAATCACAGGAAGGTAAAAAAAGGCATCTACATTGAGTAACTGATCAAGAAAGGAAGCAAGCAACCACAGAGGAAAGCCTAGGACATTCAGAAAGGAAGCTAGCTTATCTTTTAGGGAAGTGGCGTGAGTTTGGAGCTTTTACCTGGACCAGTCAATGGGTATCTGGGGTTGTCAGAAAGCAGCTTGTGCCACATGCACCTTCGGGAGCTCAGGGGGACTTGGTTTATTCAAAATTGGGCACCGGGATACGTGGAATCCTCTGTCATGGGATCTTGAACTACTAGGGAGTGGAGAGAATTGGATGCCTCCACTCATGGGTGCAGCCTGGAGCCTACCCTGCTTGGACATGGGCCCTACAGGGCACAGCCAACACTTCTGAAATGGAAGTGTTAAATATTGTTTCCTGCATACCAACACGAAGAGGTTCGGGATGAATTCACATAAAAGGTATAACCACACAGTCCCTTTGTGCACAGCCCCACATGCCAATGAGCTGAGCACACGGGTTACTAGTCTTACCTGCTGGACATGTATGGCACACCTGGCTCCGTTGAGCTTTTTCATAGTGGCCCAAAAAGCATGCTTCTGGGGGATATGTGCTCCATTTTTGCTGTTTGTCTTTCAGGAAAGAATACTAAATTTGAGGGACTGTTTTAAAAGCTAAATGACTAACTTATAGATTCCTAATATGATAGCTTCAAACCGTAACAGATGAAACTGAAATGCTGAACCGTTCAAGGAGAAATGTAACGTTGTCACCCCTGCCCTGCGTGGCATCTGTGCTTGTAGTGTCACCAGGACAGATTGTGTGACACAAACTCCTGAGTTTCATCATTGTTAAGACCTGAGGGAGCAGGTGGGCCTGAGGAGCCAGTTCTGTTACCTCCAAGTGGCTGACATTTCTAAATGCACGGAGAGCCCACCATCTATCCAGATGGTTCTGTCTTTGACTTCGCCTCCGACCTCCGGCTCTGCGTTCGCTTCTGTTCTTAATCCTGGTCTTTCCCCAAAGGCAGCAACATTAATTTTGACTTTGAATCCCAGAGCAGTCCAGGGTTTTTTTTTTCCTGTTTATATTTTTTTTTAAAGAAGAAAAGAAGAGAAATGAATGAAAGTATAAGAAAGAAGAGTATATGGAAGCACTCTCTAAGGAGAAATGAGAAGGGTTTAAAGAAATTCTTAAGAGTTTCAGGGAAAGATCTGTGTTCATCACATTATTTATGAGAGTAAAACATGGACTCAAAAGTCTCAAAGGAAGAAATTAATTAAATGTATTCTGATCCAACCACCCAATGGAAAAGTATGCAGTCATTGAAAGGTGAGTTTCAAAAAAGTTAACAATGTGAACATATTTATAGTTTAATGCTAAGAGACAAAAGGTGAGTACTGACTGCCTTAAAGATTTGATCTCAATCCTGAAAAATCTAGATTTAGCCATATTTATTTATGTATCCTCATATACACTGAAAAGAACTTGGGGAGAAAATCACAAAACTGTTCATTGTTCCCTGTTAAATGGAGCATGCCACTGATTTATGTTTCTTCTTTGCCCTTACATAAATTCCTGACTTTTTTGTTTGCTGTTTTTGTGTTTTTTTTTCAGTTTTATTGAATATAATTTACATATATCACTGTGTAAATTTAAAGTGTACATACAACACCTTACATATGTGGGAAAATAATTTCTGCAATATATTTAAACACCATCTGACATTTTTAAATGAGAAAGAGGGATTCTGTAATCAGAAAAAATGCAACAAAGCAAATACTTTCAGAATAAAGTTTACTTAAAGTTACAAACTTAACTGCACCGTAATTTCCTGAGATTGAGTCTTCATCTGTCCTTTAAAATCAGACATGATTCCTGTATGTGTGTGTCCCAGCCCGTGTGGGAGGTGCAGGTTGAGTGCATGGAGGTCCAGCGTACAGACCCCCTCCCCACTGTGGCGGGTGTGCATCAGGACAGACAACGACCTTCCTAAGAGCACGGGAAAGAAGAATTCAGCACTAAGTAGTCCAAGCTCCACTTGGAGGTGAAAAGCTATCTCATCTAAACGCACACAGACCTGAAGACGTGCATGCCGAGGGGCCAGCCAATGTGGACCCTGCCCAAGTGCATCTCTTCTAGGTGACAAACTACACAGGGCATCTTTACGTGTTTGTCCACCTGGAGTGAAACCCAGTGACAGTGGTCATGTCCTCATGTCCCCAAACCCTCCAAGCTGGTCAGCAGGCCAATATCTCAGATAAAAGCCCCCAATGGCATACCTCGGTTTCTCAAAATAAACATAAAATTACTCTTTTGGGGACAAACTGGTCCAGGCTAGATCCCGTGCTGTGTGGAGGTTGTTGTGGAGACTACAAAGGCAATCATCCTGTTCTTTAAGATTCAGGGTGGCCAGGGAGCTCTGTCTGCAAAAGGGAGGAAGTGTCATTGAGGCAGGTGGGGTGGGGACAGGTAGAGGGGCTCAGCTGTTAGTCATAGTGTCTACCCACCCATTCTTTCTAGCCTTCCTACCTACAGAAGGATGTAGATCAAGAGAGGACAGGCTGAGAAACTGCTCCTGTGGGGAGCCCCTCAAAGCCTGTGGTTGGCCATGGTGAGCCACTGTTGAAATGAAAGTATAGTCCACTGCCTTTGCAATGCATGGACTGGTGCTACTGTTAATACAGTGACTTCACACATCTCTCTCCTAAAGTCTCAACGACCCCATTCTGTTAGCCACCCCAGTCTTATAAAAGTCACCTCCAACCACTTAACTCTGAGCTTGGGACCCCCTTTGTTGGTTATAACCAATCCACCATTTCCTCTGATGGGACGAGGTGGGAAGGAAGGGGCAGGGGAAGGAAGGAGGAGAAAGCATCCCTGCTTGAGACAAGATCCCTATCCCTCCAGGGGACCCTGTGTCTTTTCTTCTATTTATAGATATAACTGGCTCTATCATGCACGACCCTTTCTTTTCTACAAGATCAAGTTTATTTTTCTCCCCTCTGTGTTATTTTCATCTGCATACAACCATAACATTCTAATATCCCCTTCTAAAACTAACAAACAGCCCTGGCTGGTGTAGCTCAGTGGATTGAGCGTGGGCTGGGAACCAGAGGGTCCCGGTTCGATTCCCAGTCAGGGCACATGCCTGGGTTGTGGGCCAGGTCCCCATGAGGGCCATGTGAGAGGCAACCATACATTGCTGTTTCTCTCCCTCTCTGTCTCCCTCCCTTCCCCTCTCTCTAAAAATAAAAAAATAAAAATAAATAAAATCTTAAAAAAAATAAAACTAACAAACAAATGTCCTATCTTGATCTCATGTCCCCATTTAACTGTGTCTTCACTCAAAACGTGTTCAGAAGTTATTTAACACAGATGTACTTCGCTACCATCCATTCTTGTCTCCCAAGTTCCCTCCAGTGAGGCTGCATTCCTCACCTTCCACCTACCCAGCCCGCCCCCCGCAAGCTCACCAGCACCTTCACTGTGCAAACCAGTTTGTTGTCCCTTTGCTTCCATTTCCTTTGCTTCTCTGCGCATTGGACACAGCTGTCCTCCCCCATCCTGGGAGCTGGAAATCACTTTACAGCTTGGCTCCCAGGACTGCTCACTTCCCCTGTCCTTCCCCACACACTGGCCATCTCCTTCCAGTCATTTCTACTGGCTCCTCCTGACAGCTGATTCTGGGGCATTTCATGGATCATATTCGGTTTCTAGTTCTACTCTCCCTAGGTGATCTCACCCACTTCATGACTTTAAATAGCATCAGTGTGCAAATGACTCCAGGTATGTGCCCTATTGCCTGGGCTCCAGGTCGGGTGTACAGCAGGCATCCAAACTAATGTGTCCACAGGGAGTCCTTGATCCCTCTGTATCTCAGACTGGCCCCTGTGAAAGAAACTATACTACTGCTCCCCTGGGTGGAAACCAAGGGGCTGTCTTTAATTCTTCACTTTCATTCACCCCATAGTCTGTAGGTCAGTAAACCCTGTACCCCACCACCTCTGACCCTTTCCCCAGCTACTGCCCTGCTTCTATCCACTTGGATTACTGGAAAAGCCCTTAACCTTCCTCCTATCTCTCTGCTGAATGGTAAAGGTAGCCTGGGAGGGATTTTTAAAAATGTAACTCATATCACCTTTTTTCCATCATTATGAGCTCCCAGTGGTGTCACTTACCAAATATAAAACAACGCACAAATACACACACATACGCATGCACAGTGGTTTACAAGAGAAAGCATGAGTGTCTGCTTCAGAAACAGGAGGGAATCCCACCCCTTTACAATGATAACTTGCTTAGGCCACCACACAATCTTCTGTGCAGTAATAACTGCTATGCTTTTAGCAGTTCAATTCCTGGACGGCAGGAAGAGTAACACACACTCTCATGCATCTTGCGGCCACTTTATGAAGTAGGCGCCATTATTATCACACTCTGCTGATGAGGAGACTGCGGCGAAGCAAAACTGAGTGACTTGTGCAGGTGACCCAGTTTATAGACGGTAGAATTAGGCTTGGACCCTTGTGCAGGCAAGCTTACTCTGAGAAGGATGAGCCAGAAGCTCAGTAGGGAGAGCTCTGCAGATGAAGATCTGTGCCGGGGAGGGGGCAGCCAGCCTCTCGGGAGCTCAGAACAGTGTTCACAGGGATGGAGTCAGGGGCCCGCTTTATGTCCCCCAGTACAACCAGTGATGGAGTCACGGGCGGGTGTGTTACTTTGGGCGAAGTGCTCTCTCAGCCAGGCAGAGGATAAAGGTTGAGGAGGTCTGTGCAGGACTCAGTAACCAGGAGAGGTTTCCGGGTCCTCATCGCGCATCTGAATGGCATCACCATGTCCACCACGCATCCCATGCTGTTGGCTCCAGAGCCTTCACGTAATCCCTATGCTGAGCACACAGGGCATTTATATCACTGTTGGGAGGGAGAAAGGGCCTGGAGCTTGGAAAAGTGCCTGTGGCTGATATAGGCTCAATTGACAGGCAGTGAGGGCGTCCCACACATCACACTTCACTCAGCAGTTCATGCCCAGGCAGGTCTGGGCATCTGTTTAACAGAGTCATAACCTTTTTCTCCAAAACTGCCCGTCTGGCACTCGCGCCTTCTTGCATTATTAACAGAAACAACTTGACTCTTTACCTGGGGAGTTTTAAGAATTAATGAAGAGAGTTGAAAGGTGTGATTGGGTCATTGGGGTAACATGGCCTTTGCAGGAGGACACGGGCCCTTGTGCCGATGACATGGATTTGAATTTCCTGTGGACATGCCCAAGGCCGTTTCTGTCTGGCTTTCATGGTGAGTTATGTTATCTGAGTCCAGAGAAGGAAGGAGATGGCTCAATAGGTTAAAAGGAGTGAAGGGAAAAAATTGATTTTTCATCCAAAATGTCATTGTAGCATTGACAACCGACGGCTGTGAGATTCTAAACCTTTATAGGCTGTGTCCACTGCCGTAAACCAGAATTCATTTAGCTTTTTTTTTCCCTAATGACAAGATCAAGAAAAATTAGCTAGCTAAACAAATCTTTATGAAATTTGGTTCTCTGTAGCTAAAAATGGATAATTGTTGCAGCTTATCATTATGGCTTGGCATAAACAAAACATAAATAAAATGAAAAGCCATAGCAAAAACCAGTTTTGTGTGATAGCTGGATAACGGGTTAATCAGTGAGTTAATAAGAGCCCCATTTGCCTGCATGGTGATGGTGTATAATACTCAGGGGGTGATCAAAGATTTTTCCACATGTTCCTGGGGTCTCAGACCTTTCGTTCTTATGAGCCAGTGGGATGGTCAGTCTCAAATTATTCCGGAATTTCCATGCTGGACCTCAGGGGTGGCATTATGGGTAGAAGCAGGATTAGCATCATGTCTTAAAGTTGTGTTTCTGTGGAAATAACTTTGTTTTATTTGTTATTATTTGGAAATTTTTGGGACGCTGATGGAGATTCAATTGGCTGTGGCTTTCCTCCCGCTTCTCCTTGCAGGCGCCATAGAGACGGGCATTTCCAAATTCCAAGGTTTTCCTTACACATGGGAACTGGTCGGTTGAAAGAAGGAAGCCTCCAGTGGGCACCCCCTTTTACCCCAGCTCTTCTCAACAGTGCAATATAAAACTCCACGTGAGTAGCACAGAAGTCAGCCAGCCTCCTTTAACTCTTCATTGCTTGACCACCAAGGCTGCCTCCTTTTTCATTCTCAGGTCTAAGGACCAGGGTCTGTCTTCGTAGCCACTTCTTACTCTTCCTGTATTCCAAGGTCTATCTTCACATTCACGGTTTCTAAGAGAGTGGTAAAATAAGTCTTTTTCCAGAAATAATTAGTTCTTTCTCAATACTCTAGGCATCTCTTATTTTTTTCTCTGAAATATGCATTCAGATTGCCAACAATTAGCCCTGAATTGTTACTGATAAAAATTATTTTCTGGAAACACTTTCATCCTGACTCTACTAACTCATGCACACAGACTCACAACTGGCAACTTCACAAGCCTTTTAACTCACTTCTTTTTCCCAGGGAGACTGAGGCCCTATCCTCCCGGCCAAGGCCATGGCTCTGCGGTCCAGAGTTTTTCTCTGGTATCTGGACTGGGCAGGCATTTGACATGCACTTGCAGAATGAACGAGTGCATGAGTCACGGGAAACCCTGTGTGAGGAAATGATTCATTCAGAGCTGAAAAAAGTGGGGCTTTCTGAATAGCTCTTTAAGGCACATCATCAAGTGGAAGCAATCAAAAAACACAATCACTCACAGTTAAACACAAGGCTGTGAACTTGGCTTCTACCTAAATGCAATATGTTCTTCCTAATGTCAATACCCAAAGCATACATTTGCTTCAATTTACTTCCTATTCTCCATCTACCTCTAAAAATGGTCTCAGTTGCTTACAGTAAAGGCACATATACTAAAAGGTTAATAAATAATGCATATAAAATCAGGAACGTCAGAAGGTGAAGCAAATGGACCAACAACAAAGCTTAATATAGGTGCAATGACTGAACCCCAAATCAGGAGCAAGAAAAAAAAAGTGACATAGGACCCATTCAATCAACAAACACCTGTTTAAATTGTGTTATGTATCAGCCTCTAGGCCAGGGCCTAAGGGTGTAAAGATCAGAGGGCTCAGGCCCAAATGTAACACCCATCCTTGGCTTTCTCCATTTTCCCAAAAGACAAATTTGACTTCACTTAACCACATTGATTAGTTATTGTAGAGACTCTAAAATTTCACCTCATAGATCAGGGAAGGTACTTTTTTCCCTACAATTTTAGAACAGATATTCCCAATTTCCTAAGCCATGGCAAAATGCCAGGGGCGCGCCCACTGAACACGTGGCTGTGAGTGATGGGGCCCCTGGGGGACATCTCCTACTTGCCCAGAACAGGCTCCGATGTCAAAGAACACTCTGTCTACCACGATCTGTATAATTAATGTAACTTTAAAAGACCCCTTGTAAACGACAGATTTGAGTGGCAATGACTTGTCCATGTAAGTTCATTGATTGTAACAAGGCACCACTCTGGTGTGGAATGTGGATGGAAGCAGAATGTGGATATGCATGTGTGCCCGGGAGTACTTAGGAACTGCGGCACTTTCACTCAATTTTACTGTAAACCGAAAATTGCTCTAACAATCAAAATCCATCAAAATATAAACACAACAGCAATAATCACAACATTTCTAAACCCAAGATCCCCCTTTCTGCACTCTGGGCTACAATCTGGATCCTCCCTGGACCTCTTTCCTCTGTGCTGCATCTGTGCTGCCCCCTTTCAGCTCTTGAACTTCAGATCTTTCCATCATGTGTCAAAATAAATACAGGCTTTTGGCTATAGAATACCTTTATCATCCCTCATTGCCCACAGACTTCACAGGAGCCCATACCTTTTGTCTCCACGAGAAAAAAGAAGGCTGTGATCTCCATATTGCAACACTTTTATTTACCTTATCTGTAATATAATTAATAGATGACTGTGCAGAGATCAAGGCACTTTCAAAGAGAACGAGACAGCTTCATATGAAACTTGCTCTTTTGAATCAGTCCCGGACTCTATCAAAGTCTGTGTGATAATTCCATATAAATCCTGGTGTTCCGAATCTGTATCTTTTAACCTGTAGGTACCATTTTTAACACACTATGCTTCAAAGATGTTGAAGGCTGATCTAATTTGTAATTACAGAATTACGTTATAATCAGCAAGCAGCATATTATGTAATTTCTTTAAATTAATATGGAAGCTTATTATAACGACATTCACAGAGGTTTCCTATAATCATCACAAAAGGGCTATGATGGGGAAAGAATACATTCTCAAGTTAAAACCTTCTGGTTTCCTGCAGTCAGATTCCGCCATGAATATTCGGGTTTTGAAACTGCCTTTGGCAGGATCCAGAGGTTCTGTAGCATCTGGGATTGCTCCATCAGGGGCATTAACACTCACAACTCGTCACCATTTGAACTTCCCGTGTGCTTGTTTACAGGTTCTCCTTTGTTTCGTTTGATTTTGTAACTATTGCAGCTCATCTCCGTGGTCCGGCCCATGGTCTTTCTTAACGATCCATTCACTAGTGTTATGTGTTCGGTGCCATAATCCGTGAGCCAAAGGAGGCCTTCATCCCGATGCTACTTCTGTCTAAGAGAGGAAATTGTGCTGCGGTTGGAGAGAGAACTGATACAGCCCTGAAGGAGAGGCGCAGCATTCCATTCCTGTGTGGTTAATGGAATCACAGTCATGTGCAAGTTATAGCCACTAGCCAGGGAGCTACTTTAGAGCAAATAGCAGGGCCTCCTTTTTCCTGCTGGAAGCTGATTTCTGCAGCTCATCAGGGTTGAGTTAGGGAGGGAGAGTCTACTTCCTGCAGAAACTTCCTCAGTCTTACCAGCAGTTCCACTGACACCGCTTTCCTCTGTTTCTGCCCTCCCCAATACGCAGCATCCCCTTGGCTGAGCACTGACTTCCCCCTTCTCATGGATTCCAGTCTTCTTCTTATTAGCTGGGAGGGCGGAGGATTCAGATTAGGAACTGTCTTGTATGAGCATTTTGGGATGTGAAAACAAAGCACCACAAACTTGGTGACTCATAACAACAGATATTTACTGTATGTTCTCACAACTCTGGAGGTCAGAAATCCAAAATAAAGTTGTAGGGCCATGTTCCTTTTGGAGGACCTGGGGAGGATCCCTCCTGCCTCTTCCAGCTCCTGGTGGCTCCAGTGGTCCCTGGGCCGCAGGTGGCTTCACTCCAATCTCTGCCTCTGTCTTCACGTGGCCTCCTCTCCTGTGTGTCTCACACTCAAATCTCCCTCTGGCTCAGTCTTAAAAGGACACCTGTCGTTGAATCTCAAGACAGTCAATGTATGCCATGTTAGGTGTGAAGGAGGGTAGTCCTTTCAGAGGTGTTTGAAAGACATAGACAAAGAGATGAAGCTCTAATTGTGTAGTTTCACATGTCATTGGTCCATTTCATTTTTCTGCAAAGATCTTCCCCTCCTTGAGTTCCCTCTCCTGCCCTCTTAGCTGAGTGAAAGACAGCAACTCTCAGACTTGGAGCTGGAGAAGAACAACCTTGGGAGCTTCCTTAAATGCAGACCTCTGTGTCCCCAGCCTCAGAAAGTCTGATTTGTAAGTCTGGCTTGTGTCCCAGAAATCTGCATTTAGACATTCCCATTTGATTCTGTCCCAGTGGGAGGAGTACAGAGGGTCTGTTGGTACCACCTTGCTGAAGGGAACAAATCTCAAGGCCTAAGCTGAGCTGGATAGGGTCTAGAGCCAAGCAGGAGAAAAAGTAGGACTGACCCCTCTCCTTTCCCTCCATTCAACCATGATTCACTCAACAAACATCTTTAGGAGACACCTATATTCTGGTATGTTGGGATCCTAGCTGCTCCGGGAGACCCTGAGAAGAACTTTCTCTGCTCCCAGAAAATAGGATTTTTTTGGAGGGAGCCAATTCCTAAACTCTGTCCTATATTCAACTATCTACAATGGAGGGAGAGGAGGAAGAAAAAAAAAATGTAGAGACTGGTCAGCCTGGGGCAGGTCTGGACACTCCTCCTGATACTCGGCAGCACTCACTCTGGCTGCACCTGGAGCCAGAGGAGTCCTGAAGGGCCTGGGGTCTGCAAGTCAGAAGCAGAGGGTTCAGCCTCTCACTGGATCCTAGGACACGTAGAGGTATCTCTGGGACTTGTACAGCTGAGAAAGGAGAAGAAGGAAACTCAGAGAACAGGAGGTCCTGTCTGCCCAAGAGAAGAGCCAGGCCATGAGTCTGCTGCTGTGGGAGGGGAGGGGCCTGATCTTGTGGGAGCTGTGGGAGGGAGGGTCACTGTCATTGGAGGGGCTGCGGGACAACAGGGGAGTGGTCTTGTGGAGGCTGTGGGAGGGGAATGTGCACTCTTATGTGGGAAGTGCTGTTCTCATTGGGGACTGTGGGAGGGGGAAGGCTGCTCCTGTCTAGATTTTGCCTCTTGCTTCTCCCTTTCCTCTTCAGGTCCTGGTGCTTCCATTTCAGAATCAAGACTGACCCTTGTAGAGTATAAAGCCTGCAAGCTTCCTCTTGGCTGAGGCACCCATTGCCCATGTAGGTCATTCATGAGGGTTGTTACAAACAATGATGAAGGGAAGATTTAGTTAAATTGCTCTTCAATGTGTTGCTTTTAAGTGGTGCCATCTTACACAAACTAGCAGGGCTGACTAATCCGGGTGCACTGTCTTTCTCTCCTCCCGTTCCCTGGGCTAAAATCAGAGCCCTCTGAACTCTGAGAACCACCTTGGTGCACAATCAATCACCTTGGCATCTTCTGGCCCTTCCTACGCTCCTGACTCCTTCCATAACCAATGTTCCTTTGTGTGTCTGCAGTGTGAGACCTTTGAGGAGTATCTAGGACTGACTACAGCCTCCCTGGGTCCACAAATTAAGTACCTGGTTTTTCACGTGGTGATGGAGGAGGGGCCTTTTGTCCCTTGAGGTCAGGTTCTCCTTAGGGCCATCGGTGTTGTCAAGGTGCCAGGACTTCAAGTTCTTGTGAAGTTCAAAGCAGACAGCACACTAGAAGAGTGAGAATTCCAAGTCTACTGTCATCACTATGGATGGCGTGGTCCTTGATTACTGAGCACTGCTCATTCCTCTGGACCCCATTTACATGAACAGGCGGAACTGTCTCTTGGCCCTCGTGGTGTTAATACAATATGTCCATTTTTCTCTCTCTTCTTCACCCCAGTTTAGTGGCTATTTAAGATTTGGGCTGTTCTCTCTCTTCTCCATCCACAAATTTTTGATTCCTCAGGATGGATATGGATAGCGCCTGGATAGTTCTGGATTTTTGAGAGCAGTTCTGGTCCACACAGCTCCCTCTCAGTAAGCCCCACGGTGACGTGTTGGCCACAGACACATGGAAGGGCCAGGCACTCTGAGTTTTGTCTTTGTCATTTTCACCAAGGAGAAGCAGACATCCACACTGGCCCCAATAAAGAGTGATTAACTCCCTCACTCATCCATCCATCACCCATCAATCAAAAACCTCAACGGCTGCTCATTGAATGTTCAGCTGTGACCAGACACATGGTCTGTGCCCCAGGCAGCTGCAGACCAGTGCCAGGAACCCAGGAAACATTTTGATGGCTTCTGAAGTGGGTGTCACAGACATTCTGTCAGGATTTTAGAAATCCTGCAGCTAACAGCAGATTCTGGGGGCCAAAGGGTGCCTCTTCACATTGGTGCCAGGAGTGAGGGGCTCCAATGAGCTACACACCTATTAATCTGTTTATTAATACCATAAAGGCATTGCGCTCTAAGATGATCTTTCCCACTTACAGATTAGTGGTCCAATATGAACAAGAATGATATTTGCCCCTTGTTTGCCTAAATTATATTGTTATGTTAGAATCTGGATTTAAAAAAAGACTCTACGATGTTAGCTGGGGAGGCTTTACAGTCTTAGAATTCCATGCCTATGTTCTTGCCTTGTAATTTTACTTTTGTAATGTAGGAAGAGTTCAGTGTTGGGCACCAGCAGGCGCAGGTCCTCATCTCAGCCAGGGGCAGCCCTGAATGGGCTCATCTCTGCCTCCTGATGACTCCTGAGGTCCTCTCCAGGTGCAGCCCCCAGTGCTGTTCCGCACACCAAGCCAGGAACCGAGGAGGGGTGTCAAAGTGAGTGCTGTATCCATGGTGAAAAATGGCAGATTTTCTGTGACCTTCAGCTCATAAGTGGGAATTCAGAGAGCTCTCAACCCACAATGCAATAGACATTTTGTGCACAAGGAAAATACTAGTGGCATTATTTATTTTTATGAAACCATAGAAAGACTTCTTCTTAGTCGGGATGTAGCCATTTGCAGTGGGCACAGATACTTTGTTTGCCAGAAAGAATAGCTCAGAAACCACCTGCAGCTGTGACAGAGAAGATCCCTGGATGGGCTATTTCTTTCACATCCTGGGGAAATGAGTGCGATTCACATGGGTTTAACTGCTCTTCAGTCTACCCTTTTAAATACACAACTCCCTCAGAAATACAGATGGACTCAACCTTTGGACTGAGGTTGCTCTCTCCCTCCTGCCCCTTGTATGCAGACCAGGGTCCAGCGTTGTTCCGCTCAGCCACATTTGTCATGAAGGCATGTTCCGTTCTGTAGAGCTCATGCCATGGTGTAGAAGGGACCAGGAACCAGAAAGATGTGGGTGGGACTCTCAGCTCTTCTCTCTAAAAGGAGACCTAATAATCAGCATTTCTGAGTGTTGGGAACTTCCATCCCCCTGAGCACCCAAAGAGAGAAGTGGGGCAGCTCTTAGCACAGCCTCTAGAGCATAGTAAGTACTTGACAAATATTGGTTTATTTCTGCACTTTGCTGTTCTTGGGGTGGAGAGAGAGGTAGGAAAGCTTTTCATGGTAAGGACCATTCTATGTTCAAGCAGCTCATCAGTGCCTATGCAAAATTTTGGCTGTTTTCTGTTGCCTCCCTCAAGATTTGGGGTTCTAAGGAGGATGCTAGCTAATCCTTCAGCTCATCTTCAGGGTTAGTGGGGAGTTTGTCTCTTACCTGTATGTTCCCTTCTTCCTCTCACCTCTGTCTTTTTGAGAACAGAGCCTTCAAGACCATCTGCCATGAGCCATGCCAACAGGGGTCTGGGAGCTCGGGCTGCAATAAGCGAGGAAGAAATCTGAGGAAGAGGAATTGATTGGGATCCGGGGTAACTGACAGGGACCGAAGAGGGCTGAGTTGGAGTTGTTAGTCTGGGAGTTCCCAGCTGGATTGTCTGAGCCCCTCCTCCCTTTACCTGGAACTGGGGTGGCTCTGCAGGCCCCTGCAGCAGCATCGCCTCCTGCTTCTTGTCCCAGGCAAGGCTCAGACTTCCTGTACTTCGGGGGCATGTTCTACCTTTCAGGAGCTGATGCTGCCCTGGCTGGAGAACACCCTTGTCTTATGCCACTCTTAGCAGTAACATTCAATTCTGCCAAGATGCTAGCGAAAACAGAGACCTCTCCTATGAGAAGATCTGTGACAAAAATGGCGGCTTTGGATGTCAGGTGACTCCAGGAGAGTCATTGCAGTTTGTGCGTCCTGACTGGGACGGGTTAGCTGGGCTGGGGCTTGGGGCACAGAGGACGAAGGACAGTGCTGTCAGTTGAGGGTGGGGAAGAAGGAAGAGAAGTAATGACTTTTACTTTTCTGTTGAATTAATTCTAATTTCTACAGCAAGTCATAGCACATTTTTGGAGACATTCAAATAGTCCCAACTAAACATTCAAACCATACATTGCTATTCTGGGAGTGAAAATTGAAAAGCCCTGCTACTTCTGCACAGTCTAAGTCATAATGTTTTTATGACCTTGGTTAACATTGGGCTATAAAATCCAGTAAATAACTGTTAAAAGCAGAGTCATTTGCTCAAAAATATTTTATGAGCTTAATTTTTGGAATGGTTGAAATTTCCTCTAGATTTTTCCTCCTCTGTATACATGGAAACTGTGTTATTTACAGCTCTGCTTGTTGACAATGCTTCTCCTTCCTGGCAGTTGGCCTGATGGAGTGCATGAGCGGAGGTTATTGTTTTGTGTCTGGATGATGCCACCAGCTATGCTGATCTTCCCTTCCATTTTCTTGGGGGAAACCAGGATTGTAGTCTAGGCTCAGTGTGCTTTCTGTTGGTGGTTAGACCTAAATATAAATCATTGCAGCCATCTCGGAGGTTCCCAGCCCTTCAGAATGTTTCATGGTTTTCATTCTTGGGCTCAAGAATGGTGAACTTGACTCCCACCCCAGACATTCATTTGTACTCCGAGGCCTATGTGGAGTTGCACTTCAGATAGGACACACATACAGGACAACTTCAGTCTTTGTAAAGAAATGTATGGCAATAGGAAGTGGAGGGGGACAGGATCCCAAATGGCTCATATGCTGCTGGCACATGACGCGTCCTCTGCTCATTGCTTCTTATGAATACTCCATGCCCAGGAAATCCATGAAAACCCCTCCATTAATGACCCAGTGTGTGTTTGTGCACTTGAAACAAGGTGCTGGGTGGAGAGAAGAGTGTCAGGACCACGGCTGGTGGGAAAATCAGAAGTCTCTAGATATCGATTCTGGGGGCTGCCACTCAGGGAGAAGTCCCATGTTCCAGGTGTGCTACCCAGCCCATTGTGGGCAAAATGTAGTTGACTGTTTACAGCAACTCTGTAGGTGGTGTGAACCCATTGGAGAGGTGAGCACACTGAAGAGGATGGGGACACGAGGTCGGCCCCAGCCGTGCAGCTAGAAAGTGACAGGGACACAGTTGTGTGGCCCTCATTTTGTCCTGCATGGTGATATGGTGTCTAAGTAGGATACATGTGTCAGGAACCATCCATCCCATCTCAGGGCCACTTCATTCTCCCTTAACAAGGCCACCGGACTCTGAGGTCCCTGGGGGAGGCTGCCCAGCAATGGTGTCCACATAGCTTTATCGGGACCTCATCCAGGCTGCGTTCCAAACTTGAGATATTTCTAGCTGGGTAGCATGATTTCTGCATCATCGGGTGTGGGCACAGACCTCAAACCTTTCTTCTTAATTAACGTTGGCATTTAAAGTGTAAATGCATTTTTTAAATCAAGTAAACTAACTGGGTAAGTGATTCTTACAGCGATTGTTCTGCTTTATACAGTATACGGCTGTTTCCATGCCAGGACCCACAGCAGCAACAGAAATCAGCTGGGATGTCCTCCAAAAGGCGGTAGCACCACCTTCCGTCGCTAAGATTATCATCCCCACACGTTCCCTTTTGAGTTATTAGTATACCTGACAAAATACTTGTAGTTGCTTCTCTTTTCACCATTTCATTTGGGGAATGCTCACCCCTGAAATGACTCCAGTGGGTAGGACATGAAAGCATGGAAAGCACTCACTGATTGGTGTCCCCAGGAATTCCGTGGAGGGACAAAACATGCTAACGTCGCCCTCTGGAACTCTCAGCCCCGTATTTCTTTGTCAGTGTCAAGCATCGTAAGTCACCTCAGACTCTGATTTTCAAACATTTTGACCTTAATTTAAGGTTATCTGAAATATGTAGTATTTTCACCCACAGTGTGCTTTTTAGTCCTGCAATAAACTCTTATAATGTTCGTCAGTGCTGATGACTAAAGATGGAAGCAGCGGGCAGGAAACTGGAGACAGGGGTCGCGAGAACTGGTCACCTCATAGAAACCGCACAAAAGCCCAGCAAGGTGCTCTCCACCACCGGCGGTGGGAGGCGTGGACGCGGACAGAGCCTTCGTGTTGGCCCAGGTGTGGAGGATAGCACCGTAGATTAGAATTTCCCGCTTCTTAATAATTATGTTCAGGTGCCCATATTTTACCCCAGATAAATAGATGGCAATAGATGGCCTAATAGATGGCCAACTATCAAATACCTAAAACATAGTTTCCAGATTGAGCCGACTTTGCAATAAAGCATTGTGGTGAATTCAGTCTATTTTGTTGATGAAAATGTGGAGTAGGGAAAATATGACAAAAAGACTAAGTGGGAAGGAGAAGGAGTTTTATCCAGGGAACCTGTATAGTGTTTGCAATTTGTTTTATGACCTTAGAATCGATGACTACCTTATACATTATTTTTTAAGGTTTGATGAGTTATGATTTAGGAGTTATTATTCCTGTTTGTGTTACTCTGCTTGCCTCGCTTTGAAGTGCGGGTGGCTGCCTTGTGAAAGGACTGGCTTAGGAAATAGGAGGAAAAGGGTTAATAATTGTCAAATGCTTCTGAAATATCAGGTGTCCACTAATCACATTAACTATCATCTCATTCAAACTTCACAAAACGCCACGAGGCAAATAAAAGAAAAAACCCATTCATAGATGAGAAAACTGAGGCTCAGAACATTTAAGCGTCTCTCTCAGGGTCGCGGGATCACTGAGGATATGGCCAACCTGGAATGGCACCCAGGTGTGTTGGCGTCTGAAAATGGCATTTTCTCCCATTGCACTGAACATCGGACAAGGCACTAACCCACAACCCGCTGTGAAATATTGCCTGTGATTATGGAAACACTGGGATTTGTACATCGTGTGTCTGCATCTCACTCTTCATTAACCCCCAGTCGGAACGCAGCGGTAATACCGATCTGCTCTCCCGCCGCCCAGCCAGTCCTAACGGTGTCACTGAATTCTCAGAGTGGGGAAAGGAGGGTGGGAATATTGAAAAGCTATTCAACACGAACATTTTAGGGCCTGTCTGACAGAGATGTCTGAGTTTTCATGGTCTTCATCTGAATCCAGATAGTAAATGCTATGTCAAGATTTAGAGCCCGGGAAATAAGTACATTACCTTCTCAGTAGGTGCCACTTATATGCTTCTAAGCCACATCTGTTGAGATGAAATGCATTCCCGGGATATTTGGCTGCGTGGCGGCTGCACAGTTGTTACAGAGTGTGGCGGTGTCGGGTCAGTGTGAAGCGGGTGCTGTCTGAGTTCTTTTCAGGAGCCTCCTTCCACTGGGGGCTTGAAACAGCCTTGCCCGCTGCCTGTTGGGATGTGAGCCCTGGGGAACCAGCCTGGCTGCCTCCCAGGGCCACTCAACGCCCAGGCAACTCATGCTAATAGGATTCACGGCCAATACATTTTTTTCCTGAGACAGAACCCTACACCCTGCCCAATCTGATCAGTGTGGTCTGGAAATCTGATTGTCATGCTGTGAGTACATCCTGACAAAGAGATGAGAATGTCCATCAAAACCAGCTGACACACTGGAAAGCAGCTCCCCTTCCCAACATTCCCATTCCTGCCTTTTCTGTCTCTGAGCCACGGCCCGCTCCTTCCACGGCGCTCCTCTGCCAACGCTGAGCTTGCCGTGACATCAGCCCTGGGGCTGCCGCCTCGGCAGTGGTCAGGACAAAGCGATTCTGGTTCAACTCTTTTATTCATTCTTTTTTTTAAATTGTAATTATACTATCTATGAAATCAGCTATATTTATTCTTTTTTGTGGTTATGCTATTCATTGAATCAGTTATATTTATTTCTTGGTGAAGTCAACGTAAGAGCTCGCTTTTCAATCCTTTTAAAATTTAAGTTTACTTTTCTGACTATGGAAACCACTTGCATATCAAAAATTAATGCCATATGCCAAGGAATTCTTAAAGAAATCTCAGTCTCATCCCTGTGTCTTCCACCCACCCCATCTGTCTCTTATGGGTCATTTTCATTCTCAGGTATTGTTCTTGTGCTATTTTTTGCAAAAATAAACAAGTATGTTTAGACATTTATTTATATCCCTTTTAAAAATGTAGCATACTACCTACACTTTTTTTGCAAGTTGCTTAAAGACAAGTCTGGAAATCACATGAACTCACAGAGATCTTCCTTGCTTTTTTGTGCCTGCGTAGCCCTCCATTGTGGGGCTGCGCAAGCGCTTAGTCAGCCTTTCTCCTGAGGATGGGCACCTGCGTTGTTTCACCTCGACCAAGAGATCAAATCAGCACCTGCCACGGAGCAAGGGACACCACCTGCCTGTGGCGATGCAGTGGGAAGGATAGGACACTATCTGTGAATGATGCTTGCTGAAAATATTGAACCTGATTCGAATCAGGAGGAAATGCTAAGACTAATCAGACTGTGAAACGTTCTTCCAACATGTCCAGATCAGGAAAGAGAAAACAATTAAAAAGAGGCAGCGGGAGCCCAGGAAAGTGAAGACACAGAAGCAGCCAAGTTCCATTCTTGGGCCTTGGCTGGGTCCGGGATTAACTGAAAATGAAGCGACTCTAAATGACGTTTTGGGGGATAGCTGAGGAAATCGGGATATGAACTGTGCCCTCAACAATGCTATTTAATCAGTGTTAAAGTCCTCTATTATGACCATGATTTGGTGTACTATAGTTACATAAGGGGACACCTTTGATGAAGGACTTAGGGGCAAAAAAGTTCTCATGTCTCTAACTTATTTTTAAGTGGTTCAGATAAAAAGTGAGGAACATCTGATGTTTTAATGGTGGGTAGTGATTCCTTACCTGTTCCTGGTAAAATGGGCAGGGTCTAGGATCCGGGACCCTTTAAGCTTTCCAGTGTGTTTGGGAGGACACAGGTATGACAATCCCAGAGAGGAATGTCCCACCTGTGTCAAAATAGGCCTTGGTAGAACTGGGGCAAATCTCTGAAGAATATGGCTAAGCGGGAGCTGAGGACAGGGGCTGAGGGGTTGGGATTCAGGAATCCCCAGGGGGTGGGGTTCCTGTATTGGGTGGAAGTTACAGTCTCACTAGTCCCTATTCTGAGTGCATTAAGCCATGGTGACTTAGGGCCAGATTGAGCTCGGGACCAAGTATGATGGGTCTCAGCACCAACACGTCTGTGTGAACGGACTGCTGCCCAGGAAGACCTGGCGCTCAGAGGCAGAAGATGCAGCAGCAATGTGGAGGGAGGGGTGGGCTGTGGGAGACATCCTGGCCCTCTGGGGCACAGCCCCTGAGTCCTGTGCGTGGGGAGGAGCTTCTAGGCACCAGTTCACTCACTCAACACTGTGTTTCTGTGCTGGTTTTGTCCTCGCTTGTCAGTATGGTCATGGTGTTCTGTTTCAGCTCACTTCCTCATGGAGCCTGCTTCCCCTAAAGTTCGTTCTCAGTGTCTGAAGGAAATAGGGTAGAACAGGGGATAATTAAATATCACATCTCCTTAATTCTAAGGTGCTGACAACGGTAATATGCACCATTAACTTAATAACAGTTTTTCCGGAATTCATCCGACATTTAATGCTAACAGTCTTCCCACATGCTCCCTGACTTCAGAAATATTTTAAACAGCACCTGATTACAAGGAAATACTATGAGTTTGGGAAGCATTTGGTTAAATTAGGTAAGTATATCTTTTCTGTAGGACTTCTCAGAGCTTTTAACATGTTCAAGCGCACTGCACAATTCTACAGTGGATGTCTGAGTGCAGATTAGCTAAATTCACGTCAGCCACAAGGGCCTGGGCATTTCCACCTCCTCTCAGGCTGCACACTGGTGCAGCCCTGGGGATCTAAGTGATCTTATTCAGCAGTGTCCGTGATGTCCAGATTGCCCTGTGTCTGCTGTTTGTGAGCTGCTGTTACTCAGGAGAGGGATGTTTGCATCCAGCCCAGTCTGAACCTCAGCCTTCTCTCTGCTGGGCAATAATGGATTTATTGGTTTCTTTTAGGGAATCACAGGTGCAAGCAGCCACAGGAGAGACGCAGCAGCCATGCAGCAATGCAGGTGTCTTCAGGGACCCAAGCCTTTGCTATCAGTTGCTTGCAGGGCCCCCATGTCCCCAGAAGCTCTCGGGCTCTCTTCTCCCTCAGGATTTCAGTGCCCAGACCTTTCCAGCCCTGTAACTAAATTCTCTCAGGTTCTGGTTCCATTTATGCCTTGATGATCCTAAAATTGACAGAAGGTGAAGTCATCCCTGCAGGTGGTGGCCACAGGCTAAACAGATGTCCTGATGCCACACTGCCATAGCATGTGGACATGAATCACAATTAGGGACCTTGGAGCTATTGATCCATTTATCCAGCAAATATTGACTGGACTTCTTGCATGTACAAAAATTCTTCTAGGCTCTGAGATGGGGCATGAACCCACCAAAATGAGCATCTTCCATTTCAGAAGTGGGAAACAATTGTACGTTAATGTAATATACAGAGGATTTTAGATAATGTAAGTGCCAAGGAGAAAGAGGAAGTAGAGGAGGAGGTGAGGGCAGTGGCGAGGCGAAGGCGCCCCTAGACGTCCCTGAGTGGAAACTGAACGTGTAGCTTAGGGAGCACCACAGGCCTTCCGTGCGTGGGCCAGTCCTGGGGCCTCGTGGCGCTTGGGATGGTGGCGTCACCTGTAGTCTGAATGTCCCCACTCTGAGATCCCCTCCCCTCTGTCTAACTGCCCTGGGGTGGGGCATCCTAGAGGGCAGTGAATGCTTTTGGGATCTGGCTGAGGTTGAGGTGGGACATCTTAGCGAATGTAATTTGTGAACTTCTTGGTGTGGTCACACAGCTTTGATGGGAATATGCCCAGTGTCAAGCACGAGCCACCCCATGTAGGCACCGTGTGAAGATCAGGGGCCAGAGGACCAGCTCACAGTAGGTGTATCCCCGAGTGTCTGCCCTGGAAACCAGGCATGACGTGCAAAATGCAGACATTCTTCTAATCGCAGCTTGTAAACCTCTGTAAGGGGAGGCCATTCAGCTCTCCTGCAGGCTTGGTCTACGCAGGAGCCCTTGCCCATTAGAGACGTTCTTTCCTGTGCTGCACATTCCGCTGTAGGTGCAGCATGCTTCTCTTGCTCTCTCACTGGGAATAGACCAGAATGGAATTCTCCAGGATTTGCTTGTGGAGCACAGACTTGTACCACAAAAAGCAAGTACACCTGTGTACATCAAAGTGCATCAAAGGTACAAAATGCATTTCAATCAGCCAGCCTCCATCATCGATCCATTCCCTCTGTAGAAGAATGAGATTAGTAAATCACTGTCACAAGAAGAAGAGATAAAGATGTAGAAAAATGGTGTGATAGAAGTGTGTCTGGCAGGTGATTAATATGTTATCATTTCGGGTTTTGTGATATATGTGGTCTTCATTAAACTTAAAATTTGTCATTTGTTTTATGTTTATATGTGGTCTTCATTAAACTTAAAATTTCTAATTTGTTTTATGTTTTTATTCTAAATAGACATCCACTTTTGTGTCCAATGCTTTTTCTTGATAATTTTGTATTATTTTCCTTTGATGCCCCTATCTCGTTCCCCTGTCCACTCTTGTATAAGCTTCAGTCACACAAAATCTGGATTTATCTTGACCTGTACATATTGAGGGGATGAGCTTTCCAGGCAGAAGCAAGAGCCCAGGGCCTGGGGTAGGAGTGTGCTCGGACTGTTCAGGGAAGGAGCGAGGCCACTGGCTGTAATGAATGAATGAGTAAAGCTGCCAACCAGAAAGGCGGTCCAGGGACAAAGCCTGGGTTGGGCTGTGGAGGTTATGGTCATGCTTTGATCTTTTACGAAGAGAAAAATAGGGGTCCTTGGGAGTTCTGGTCTGAAGAAATAGCCTCGCCCCACTCGTGGCTTGTGGGATGATTCTGGCTGTTGTGTTAAGAAAGGCTCTTAGGGTTGCCCATGGGCTGCCCCAGCTTCCTTCTCCTGTGCTTCTCTCAAGGGTGTTCAGGGTGAGTCAGTGTTCCTGGAATGTTTCTCCCCAGTGTATCTAGAAGATATTTGTTAATAATATGAAAGTGACTTCTGAACACCTTTTCATGGGAAAGTAAGGTCAGGATTGGCTAAAGGACAACCAGAAACTGAAAGCAATGCTTTAGAAATGGACAGAGAAGAATTTGCCCAACCCCACCTGCCCAACCTTCTGCAGGCACTTGTAGATGCTGGTTCACAGTGGGGACCACAGACTGTGCTGTGGATAAGGGGAAAAGAGCAGGACTTCCATCAATGAATGCATATTAATTGACTGAATTGCATACAGCCCGACATTCAAGCAATATCCTGGATGCAGTACACTTTCATTTTAAACTAAATGTCTTCCTTTAATTTGAGATCATTGTAGAATTACATTCACTGGTGTGAAATAATACAGAGGGATCTTTCATATCCAGTTTCTCTCAATAATAAACATTTCTAAAAACTACAGTAGGAAATCACAAGCTGACATCGACATTGGTTTATGCACTGGTCCTGCCCTGATTTCCTCATTTTTCACAAGCTCATTTGTGTGCACATTCAGGTCACTAGAATTTTGTCACCCACTTGGATTCACGTACAAATCACCCAATCAAGGTACAATCATTTCCATCGGCACCAGAATTCCACAGGACGTTCTGCCCCTGTACAGCCTTAGCCACTTCCCTCCTGTCTCACCCCTCCTCGGCCCCAGAAACCATCAATCTGTTCCCCATTTCCAGGATGCTGTGACTGTGACAGAAACGGAATCACACAATATGTAACCTTTCAGCACCAGCTTTTTCTCTTCTCCGGATAAATCCCTTGAGATCCATCCATGCTACTGTGTATATCAACTCTCCATTCTGTAACAAAATTTTAATAAAATCTATTGGGGTAGCATTGGTTAATAAAATTATATAGGTTTCAAATGTACAATTCTATAATATGTCATCTGCATATTGCATTTGTATGTAGTATCTACCGTGTGGATGGGCAAGACACTTTTTAAAAGGCCAGCCTCATTATCACAATCCCAGGGAGAAAATCCAAAGGAAGGATTCCCAACACTCTTTGAATGATAGCAAAGTCCTGGAGATGAGGTTATGTCAACACAAGAGACATTGCTCGTGTGACTTTTGTAACTGACGCTGGGGTGGTGATTTAGAAAATCAAGCCAAATCCCATGGCACCCATCCAGTGTCCTGAGTTACCCAAAGGGAGGAGGACGGTTCTAGCTGCCAGCCACTTGGGCTCCTGGTGCTTATTGGGGGATGGATGCTGCTATGGGAGGAGACCTTGGGGACAAGTTGAGGCTTCTCTGTTTCCTGCAGCGCTGGGAGGATATACTGCTATTCCTTGAAGAGTGTGTGGGAACTCTTTTCTCATGGGGTCACCTCACATGACACGGAAGGTTCTTGAGAGATGCAAGAGGGTGGCAGTAAGTTCCTGCAAACAGACGGGGTGAGTAACTATAATTTCTCTGGATGTGGAAAAGCCCCAGCGGTTTATCTCATTGCATCACGGGCACCACCACCTTCCGTTCTCTGAGAATAAATTGGCTAATTTTGCAGAGTGCTTTGGAAGTGCAAAGTGCTGTAAAATGCTCATGATGTAAGCAGGCCCCACGTGTGCACTCAGAGGGAAAAGGGGCAGAGGGGGCTGTGGCTGGTAGTTTGCATAGTAAATGTTATGATTGCTTTTGGAAATTATGCTTTCTTATTTATAAGTCTTGTCAATGAAATAAATTGAATGGAATCACCAGATGGCCCTAAATATTGTCTTTATTGCCCAGAATCATCTTTAGAGAGCTTTTGTTCTAGGAACTGGAAGCCTTAAGACTGTGGAATAGGAGGGGGAAGGAGACACAGTACCTAATTTCAATGCTTGTCACGGCCATCTATTTATTTGCTCAGTGAGCTGAGGGGGAGACCATCTCATTTAGACTTATTAAAGGGTCCAAAAGTGTAACACTCTTCAAAAGGGTCACTATAAATATGCCACATACTGTATTTCATAGAGTTTATGGGAAAGGAAATTGAAATCTCCTAAAAATAGAATTGAATCTTGTCCAAACAATATTAGATATACCAAACCAGTGTTTTTGTTATTACATATAACAGGCTGATATTCCCAGCACATTTTCATAAACCTTTAGTTTGTTTTCATAAATTTTGAACTTTCCTGCAATCCTCTGGTCTCTTACAATTATCAGCCAGCATGACCGAGTTTTTAAAAGTGAACATGAAAGGGTATTTAATGGCAGAGCTGTCGCCTCCTCTGATTGTGGGCGGAACCACCACAGGGCCAGGGTGTGAATCCTGGAGTGCCCTGTGCCTGCTCATAGGAACAGTCTCTGCCAGAGAAGTTCCTCATCCCAGTCTACAGTGCAGACCGGTGCCCTGAGATACTACTGTCATCTTAAGACCAGGAGGCATGGTGACTACCTGGAATGAAAGACATTTACAGAGATTTGGACCTGGCACCAGCAAGCTTCCGAGCCTCTCACCTGTAGGTACCTGTTTCACAAGAAAAATAAGACCTCACTGGTTGAAGCCAATCTTTTTAGGCTCTTGTTACCTACGGCCAAATGCATAGTCTTTCGATTACTCACCTCCTGGGACCAGTTAGGGAAGGAATGGTCAGGAATCATTGTAGAGCATGAACAAGTATGGCCTGTGCTTACAATTCAACAAGCAGGGACACACTAGTGCATCCACACCCACATGTGGATAATTGGGTGACGAGAGGGGGTAGAAGATGAAAGGAAAGCAGCCTCACCCCCACATTTGCAACATAACGCATAAAGTCTGAACTTCATACATCCAATGCGGTGTCTCTCCTCGGCTTTCTGCTTGAAGGAGATCTTAGCAGTTCACAAAGGAGTCCTGGCTTCCTTAGTTTCTAGAGGTCTCATACTCAGCGGTGTGAACATGAGTGGCATATCGGCTCTCTATACATTCTCTGAACATGTATTGGTGTTGACATCCGTTATTTTAAGTTCTGTTTCTTGAAGATGTATACAAATAAAGCTAGTCTAAACCCTTTGCACTTGCCTTTCTACACATAAAATTAAAAATTAGACCCAAGGAAACCTTAGCTCTCAGTGATACTTAAATTAATAACATCAGTGTTGTCGTTTGGTTTAAATTAAGTGGCTGCTCACAGTGTGAATATCGTTCTGACTTCTGGGCTCTGTTCCTTGTTCTGTAAACATCCTCTGAGTTATGTGCTGACAACACTCCTCATCACTCTCTTCTCTGTTGAACTATAGGAAAATAGCCCGTCGGTCACCATGGTGTCAAATGGATCTGGCTTGGTACAGAAGAATCACTTGTTAATTAATTTCTATTCTGTCTTTTTCTTATTAGCAGGCTGTAATCAGGGCCAATTTATCAATAAAACAGAACTGACAGAAAATAGATTCTCCCTTTTGGGATTCTAAGTGAAACTAAAATGCAACGCTAAAAACATCAGGTAATGGAAAAGAGGCAAAGGTTTCCGAGAGAGCCCGTGGTCCCCTCCTGGTCTAAAGAACATGCTTACGAAGAAACGATAAATCTATTCTGGATCCTGAGGTCACAGTACCTAAAGACCAAATTATCTTAAGAGTTATGCAGATGTGAACTTGAACTGATTAGGATGTCCTTGAGGGGACACGCTTTCTTACATTTATAAGACAGTAGCGTAAGGATGTTAGAGCATAGAGTATGAATAACAGTAAGCTTCCTTTTTTGGTCAACTCACCAAGCTTGTTCGATACAGGGACCTCTCTTGCTGGAAAGCCACGTGGACAAGAGGCAGGGAAAGAGGTGACATCAATGATTCAATGATTATTCCTCTCCGAACTTCTCCCCATGAATAAATAAAACTGTCTTTAATCTCATGTTAAAAGAAATGTTACTGTCCTCAAAACATTATTATTTTTTTTAAGGAAATCACTTTTTTTTTTAAGATTTTATTTATTTATTTTCAGAGAGAGGGGAAGGGAAGGAGAAAGAGAGGGAGAGAAACAGCAATGTATGGTTGCCTCTCACATGGCCCCCACTGGGGACCTGGCCTGCAACCCAGGCATGTGCCCTGACTGGGAATCGAACCGGGACCCTTTGGTTCCCAGCCCGTGCTCAGTCCACTGAGCTACACCAGCCAGGGCTCAAAACATTATTTTTTAAACGAATAATACAATATTGCGGTTCAAAATTAAAAGAAAAATAATAAAAGGGCACACAGAGAAAAAAGTCTCCCTTCCCTCCACTATTCCTGGGTTTTGTGCTTCTGCCAGAGAAAGCATTTTATGTACCATCACGTACAAATGCTTTTACACAAGCGGTAAAAGACCATATACTGCGCTGCGCCTTCTTTGATTTTTTAAAAGTTACATTAGTAACTTTAGTAAACTTTAGTTACATTTACTAATGTAACTTTAAAAATGCGGGTTGTGGTAATGGTTCTGCTGTTCACCGCTGCATGGCCTTTTGGGTGTTCGCAGTGAGCTTCTTCAACACCGCCATGTGAATTTGGGATTTGTGAACAAGTTCCATCTGGAACTCCAGAAAGCAGTGATCATGAAAGGAGCTTGAACACGTCTTCCATCTCCACTTTTCCAAATACTTGTTTGTTTGGTGGGATTCTGTGCCTTCCCACAAGGAGACCAGCAGAATCCTCTCAAGGCTGCCCAGAGCCACGGCCTGCAGCTCAGTGGTTGTTTGGCTGAGGATGTCTGCGTGAGAAAATGCAGGAGAAACAAAGTGCCCTCTGCACCTCTCACACCTGCAAGGTTCTCTCTTCAGTCCCTTTGATACCTGCCTTTCTTGACCATTCCTCCCTGTATTAAATGTGATTTATCTCACTTTCTTAATCACTGGTTTACTTTGATGCCTTTGTCAGGACAAGGTTCCTGGTTCCCCCCTTGGAGAAAGTGCCAGTTCCCCCACAGGTGGCTCTGGCCTTTACTTCGTCTCCCCTTCTACCTGCTTCCTGTGTGGTTCCTTCAGCACACCCAGCGTCCCCCACCTTGGTATGTTCGTGCTGGCTGCTCCCACCCTCCCGAGTGCCGCCTTCTCCACGAAGCCTGCCCAGAACCCTCCGTTCCCCCTGAGCTTGTCCCTCTGCTCTCTGCTTCTTTTGTATTTTTCATTATGCCTACAGATGATTTGCTTATTCATATCTTTATTTTTCATGACATATTTTTCCCATCCAGAAGTAACTCCCAGGAGGGAGGTATCGAGGATTTTTGTCTTTCTTGTTTCTCAATGGACCACAAGTGCCTAGAACTAACACATTTGCCAAATGAATGAACACACATGTGGGTTTCTGGGCATGTGGATGGCATGTGAGTAGTGGCCCCAGCACTCCCTGACATGCCTCGGAGCTCCTGCTATCTCCCGACCACGCCTGCTGCTTCCCCAGGTGAGAGACGGAGGGAGAATGACCATCTCTGTTGGCGTCCCTTCTCTCAAGCTGTCTTTCAACCTTAATATTTTAAATTCTATTAAAAAAACCTACTAGTGGGAGAGAGTATAAAACCAGGAGAATTGTTTTCAAACAGAAAAAATATTCTAGTGAGAGAAAGTGAAGCCTCAGAAAGGGTGAGGTCTGTGGGCTCCATTCCACTGTACAGCTCCTCACCTGTTTGAAGAAGTCTTCTGTACATGTCACTTCTCTGCTGTTAGAAGTTTAGTCTTTTGTTAAATTATTTAGAGCTTTTGGGTGCTGCCAATCAGGGCAGGATTAAAGCTGGATATTCCTTTCTTGGTCCTGTTGGTCTGTAGCTACATATTTTCCAATAACAAAAAATCTTCAGGAAACACAATTTCAATAGGAAAAAATTAGCATTTGATACAGATAAATCTTGCTGAGTGTGGTTCTCTCAGAGTCATGGCAAGAGTTCTACTTTTGCTGTGGTCACAGTAAAAGAAAATTCTCGATGAAGTAAATTTAAGATTTATGAGTGACTTCTTTCTCTACTGTTTTCTTCTTATTATGCTAATTTGAAGGTGCAAAGTGCTTCCTATTAAGTTGATGACTATGTGCATCATTAATTTGATGTTGGAATTATTAGAAACATCAACTGGTAATGATCCTGGAAACACATGTATGCATATGTGTAGATCTTGTCTTAGCTGATATCTTGTCTTATGAGCCTGTTATTTTAAGTGAACAGAGATCAATCTAAACATTATTGACAAACACCCAAGTCAGCAGGCCCTGACCCATGTGGCTCAGTTGATTGGGTGTCATCCGATGAACCAAAAGGTCAGCAGTGAAATTCCTGGTCAGGGCACATGCCTGGGTTGTGGGTTTGGTCCCTGGCCATGGAACATACATGGGGCAACCAATTGAAGTTTCCTACATCGATGTTTCTCTCCCTCTCTTTCTCCCTCCTTCCCCTCTCTCTAAAATAAATAAATAAAATCTTTAAAAAAAGAATAGCTGAAACCATGA
>PVJI01000054.1:0-41577 GCA_004026765.1 Micronycteris hirsuta
CTCACCTCCTCCACATTAATGACACTGAACAGGCACCATTAGGGGCTGTTCTTTTACTCAAAAGAAAGGATTTTGATGAATCCATTGCTTACAGGCAAGAGGGAAAAAAGCAATTCAAAACCACATTTTGAAATTAAACATTCTGTGGTCTGAACAAGCATGATTGTCAGTTCTTTTATGCATTTCCAACATTGCCACAATTAATATTTTAAAAGGAGCTTCACTGGTGACATATTTAGAAAGAGAAATCTTAATATTCTTTTCCTGGTAGCCACATTCCATTGCTCAGCAGAGCGGAGGCTAGCCCCAGTTAAGCAGTTGAGGCCCTGCCAGAGGGAAATGGGTGTATGACTGTAAGGGCTTATCCTTGAGCCTCTGCAAAGCCCTTCTGCTGTTCCCCTCTTGGAGTGATGCCCAGGGTGCTGAGGAAATAGCTCTCCTCTCTGCCCCTCCATCAGGCTTATGCCCAACACCCCAGGGATAACCACAGTTATTTACAGATAATCCCCTCTCGGAAAGGTCAGATTTTATAATGTGTTTATGACCCTCTCTGACCAAATAAGTTCACTTGCAATAGATTCTCTGGGGGTATATTTAAACAGATTCAGTTCATTTCTAAAGATCTGTGCCTAGTAAAGTCTGGAAATGTTGAGTTCGATAGCCAGTACCGAAGGCTAAGAAGTTGACACTTTAAGCCCCACCTTCACTCCTCCCATCTCCTCTTTCCCTGTGTTAGAGAACTTTACCTGTCTCCAACCACTGATTTTAATTCATGCAGAAAGACCCTGAGATAGGACTGTTTGTACATTGGTCACTTGCCATGTGTTTATTGGCCAATGAGGAAATCCAGTGTCAAAATCAGTCTACAGTTGTGTATTGAGGATGGGGATGGGTCCTGGTTGGCCAGCCCTGTTCTAGTTGAATCAAGAACCAGCCTGTGGAACTGACTAACCCTGTGCTTTGTTCACAGATGCCATGCCTATGACTTCAACACTCACCTCCAGGCAAATGATTTCCACATGTTTCTTTGTAGTTCCCACGTCTCACCCAAGCTCCAGGGCCAGATTTGCAACTCATTGCTCAATGCTGAGGAGTATCAGTCTATTTATTTCTATAACTAAACACCCAAGTTCATACACACACAAAAACAAATCTGCATATTTCTCTTTCTACAAATGGCAATATCATTCCTCCAATCACCTAAGCCAGCCGTCTCCAACCTTTTAGCTCCAGGGACCAGTTTCATGGAAGACAATTTTTCCACGAACTGGGGTAGGAATAGTTTCGGGATGATTCAAGCACATTACTCTTACTGTGCACTTTATTTCTATTTTATTACATTGTAATGTATAATGAAATAATTATACAGCTCACCCCAATGCAGAATCAGTGGGAGCCAGTGACATTTGTTTTTTACTCATTCTGGCTAGGGCTAGCATGTGGGCTTATCAAAACTGTCACTGAGATAAGTGCACAGTGTGGGAAATAAAATAATGGGCGGGCCACACATGGACTGAAATAAATTTCAGATTCTGACTTAAAGCCTGCCACCAGATGCAGCTTAATTTTCACTTGCCACTTATTGATAGGGTTTTGTTATAAGTCTAGTGACGATTTATTATGGTCTCTGTGCAGTCACATCTCTCTGCTAATGATAATCTGTATTTGCAGCTGCTCCCCAGCATTAGCATCACCACTTCTGCTCCACCTCAGCTCATGGGGCATTAGATTCTCATAAGGAACACGCAACCTAAATCCCTCACATGCGCAGTTCACAGTAGGGTCTGTGCTCCTGTGAGAACTTAATGCTCCCGCCGATCTGACGGGAGGCGGAGCTCAGGTGGTAATGCAAGTGATGGGGAGCGGCTGTAAACACAGATGATGCTTTACTTGCTTACCCTGTTGCATGGCCTGGTTTCTAACAGGTAGCCCAAGGGTCAGGGATCATTGATTTAAGCTCAAGAACTTAAGTCTTCTTGGATTCCTGTTTTAGAAGGCTCCCCAGCACTGCGGACCTCTGATGTAGCTAACAATTTTGCTTCCCTCCCCTTTACCTTACAGTTACCGTCCCCCACCCCATGGTATCTCCTCTATGTTATGTTAGGAAAGCAGTCAAAGACATTGGTCCATGCGTTTAATCCAGTCCCTCACCCGTCTCCTCCAGGGCTTGAGTCCATTCATTCCTCTCACCCCTTTAAATTCTCTCTCTCCTCTCAGCTCTCTGCCAAATGGGGCTTGATAAGTCTGTATCTGCATCTTGGCTCTTCATTTTCTATTAGAGCTCTTACATCTCCCCTAAAATCAGAAATGATATGTTCCTTGTGAAGTGTGGTGAGGATTGTTCAAAACAACCAGTAAAAAGTGTCTGGCTCACTGTAGGCACTTAAAGTCATTCATTCAACAAAATCTTTATTAGGCACTGAGCTAGGCACTAGGAATGATAATCAATAACATGTGCTGGCCTTCACTATGTGCCATCCACTGTTCCAAGTGCTCTTCCTACATTTACTCAATAATTACAATAAATAGTTATACTTATTATGCCCAGATGAGGGTACCAAGGCCTGGAGAGGGTAAAGTCATATGAAAGTCAGGCCCATAAATGTCCTAACTATCCTTGCTCTATGAATGTCATAGACCCTGGCCTCTCACGTTATATAGACAAGTAACCAATTACAACAGAGGGTAATCAGTGCTCTGGTTCAAGGAGCCTTGGGGTGTGATGGAAACATAAAGGAAGAACAAGTATTTACTGAGGAAGTCAGCAAACCTAAGCTTTGAAAGAAAAATGTTAGTTTCCTTTTCTTTTTCGTTCTTTTCTCTATTCAGTGACTCTAAGCTCATTTCCAGAGTAATCAAAGTACAGCTCTAATATTACCATTCTCTTGCTTAAAACCCCCCGATTTTCATCACCTATTCTATAAAGTCCAAGCTCCTGAAGTTGACACTCCTGTCTTTTCCCCACCTGCTGTCCAGATTCTTACCTGTGTTCCTGTATCTTTTTTCTCCTCAAGATTCTGCTTCTTAGTCCATGTCTAAATCTTCCCTAGTTTTCAAAACTCAAACTATTAACTCTTCCTTTAAGCCTTCACTAAATTTTCATCTAAATATCATCTCTCTCCTGAAATTCCATGACCTCATTTCTTTCAGTCTTGTATTAAAGATTTTTATCTTTATGTATGCATATTCCTTCCTACTGGATTTGTAACTCCTTGAAGAAAAAGACAGCTTCTTTTGCATCCTTATGCAAGACATAATGATAAATGGAGATCCAGAAACTACGAATCTTCTAGACTCTTATGTCTCTCATATTTCTGCCCTTTTCTCCATCCCAATCACTCACCAAACTCTAGCCACATTTTGTCCTTTGTAGCTCTTATCTGTCTTTATAGCATCTACTCTTGTCTATCCCCACTGCCCCAGCTTTAGTTCAAACCATCATTTTCTATTACCTTAACTCTTTCACTGCTTAAATTAGCAAACTTTTACTGTAAAGGGACAAATATTTTTGTCTTTGTAGGACATAGAGTCTGTGTTGCAACTACTCAACTCTGCCTTGGTGGTATGAAAGCAGGCATAAACAATACATAAACAGAAGGGTATCGCTGTGTTTCAATAAAACTTTATTTATAGAAAGAGACTGTTGCTGGATCACATTTGGCCTGGCAGTAGTTTATCAACCTCTTAGTTTAAATAAATACCTAACTGTTCTCAGTACTTGCACTCAAATCCATCATCTAGTAGAGTCAAAATCATGTTTCCAACTATAAATCTGGTCACATGTTCCCCAAAGACCTATAATAAAACTGACCTGTGCCTTTGTAACAAATCTCATTTCTTTCCGTATGCTTCTTCACAAGCCTTCTTCCACTGTCCCTATTATTCACCTGACAATCCCTACTCATCTTCCAAAATCTAGCTCAGAACTCAATGCTTCCAGAAAGTCTTTCCCAACCACTTCTGCCAAAGCTAGCCACAGATTCTTCTTTTCTGTTTCCGTATTTAGCATGAGCTTCTTGAGAACTGAGAGTCTCACAGATTGAAATTAATGAATTTGTTTACATAGTAGTCTCACCTACTAGAGAGGGAGCTCACTGCAAAGAGCAAAATAGTCTTATCTACCTTTATATCCTTCTGTTCCTGGTACATAGTTAGCACTCAACAAATATTCTCACATTTGTGTGATGGCTGTTCCAAACTCAGTAATGCAGCCACTTCCCAAGACCCAAAGACATGTTCGTCTCTTTGTTGGTCAGGCAACATTAGGTCAAGAAGTCAGGGAGTGGCTGAGAATAAAAGGCAGCAACTGAGGATTCTGTCCAGGGACTAGAAAGCAGTTATTTGTGAAATAGAACAGCGTGAGGCAATAATTGCCTTTTTGTTAGTGTTTTAAAAGAATGGAAAATCTCCTGCCTTGCCAAGTGACCTTGTAGATATTTCCTCACCCAGATTAACTGCTTAGTGAAACCAAATTGTGGGTAGGAACTAAAAAAGGTTACTTGAATGGGAGTGGCATGCAGGTCAAGTTCGTTGGTTCTGAGTTTACAGAAAGAAGAAAGAGGGGAGTCAAGGAAAGGACAATAAGTTAATCCAAGATGAGACAAGAAGAAAATTCTATGTTACTTTCCAAATAAAGGCTGTAATTTTCATCATGCACCTCCATAAAGGTAATGAGAATTAGAATAGTTAGAAGAAGGCTTAGCAATTCATTCCTCTTATTGACAGCATACGTAGGAAAGATCAAATCACTTTATGTATAAGATGGATACATCACAAACTGGACACAGATGTATTCCTTTTTCCTTGGAATATTTCCTCTGAAGAGAAAAAAATAGGCAAGGCAGAGCAGAGAACCCACACTGAAAACCATGAGAAACAACTTGTGAACCACAAATATATCCACTGAGATGGGTTCATTAGGAGGCTCCTATCCATAGAAATTACATTTCTGCACACTTTTCTTTTTTAAGTTCTCAATTCTATGTATCTCTAGGCATCTAAATGTCAAAACTTGAAATATAACTCCAACACTGCTCTTAGATTACAGAAGAAGAAAGGCAGAAAAATAAAAGTCATGTCTATTTTGGGGTATGATTTTTTTCCTCATGAGCCGTTTGATTTGTGCGACGGGAGATGTCTGTGTTCTGTAGCACCTTCTCTCCAGCACACGGTGAAAGGCAAGCTCTGCAGCTTTCTCATCAGTTGCCTGGACAGAGAACTCCGTGGAGAATTCAAGCAAAAAGAAAATCAACTCGATAGGCCTGAAATATTCAGACTGACTTTCCATAGTGGTTAAATTACCCAGATGACAATTTAATCTTTCATCTAAATGCTGTTAAGTTAGAATAGTGTCACCATTTTATCTAGCTTATAAAGAGGACCTCTCTCCCTTAAATAAGCAACACCCATTCCTCAGTCTCCACTGCGAGTCTGGGTATGTGGTCCAAATGCCAGGTGTCGACATGGGAAGAACCATTGCCCGTGAACCATTTTTACTGGCAGATTCAGCCTGAAGAAACATAAATCTGGAACACACTTTTGGAAGATTACTGCAGAGTTGAAGAAACAAGCTTTACGTGAAAAAAAGGGAAGAGTGGGACCAGTACCCAAGTTTATATAATCATCCACTAATGGTACTGTGATTAAGAGAAAACTTGGAATCTGAGCTAATTTTTTTCTTCTGACCTCATTAATCTATGTCTAAGGAACCTCAGGTTAATTTCCATTAACTTCAGTAAGCTTTTGTTTGCTCATCTGTAAGTGGAACACTTCATTTCTTTCCCTAATTCACTGGCTTGTGGAGACAGTCATATCATAAATCTGTAAAATAACATAAAATCATATAAACGTATGAATTATCAGTGTTGTTTCTAGTGATACCTTATGAAGAGGAAATGATTGATATGAAGAAGAAAAACCAGGTGGCTTATAGGCTTCTAATTTCAGTGATATCAGAATAAGCTTCTTGTATGGGCAAGTGTAGGCATAAGGATACAAGTAGTGCATCCATTGCATGAGCTAGACCACGTGACTTCTGTGGTCTTTTCCAATTTGGGGATTCCAATAAGACTCCAAATACCAATGCTTCCTGAAATATCTTGTTCTCATGGTGTGACCACTCTTATAAGAATGTTTTTATAAACTTGAGTGAAAAGCTGCCTTTTAACTATACTCACTCATCACTCACTAAATTATAACAGGAATAGAAAGGAGGGACCCTAAAGTATTCCAATTTAATTAAGGGTCACCATCTCCTGAAGCTTTGGATACTCCACTCCCACCTCTTGGGTCAAATTCTTAACTCTTTTGGCTTTTATCTCACCACTCTTCTCTGACTTTATTTTAACTTCTGGACATTCTTTCTTAGTCTCTTTCTCTAGCTCTTTTTTAATTAAATTTTTCTAAATATCGGCATTCCCCAAAGCTTTGTTTTGGCCTTCGCCCTTAATACCCTAAGAGTACCATTGGATGAGTGTGACTATGCATATGTGACGAATACAGCCAATAGGATGATAACTGCCAGCTTTTTTATCACCAGCTAAATCATCTCAGCCTGACGTCTCCAATTCTCCACCAGACACCATCACACTTTGTAAGATCCAAACCCCTCTGTAAGGAACACAAGCCTTCCCTAAATTCGGAGCTGTATCTCCCACTGCGGATTACATATGCCCTATGATTCAGGTAGGCTTCACATTTTAGTGAGAAAGGCCTGGGTGTTAGTGTCAGGCTAACCCAGATGCAAATCCTAGCTTCGCTGTTTATTAGCTGTGTAGAAACAGCCAGGTCAGCCAGTACATTGCACCTCCTCTTCCTAAGCTATGAAATGTTTGTCGTGAAAATTAAATAAAATCATACATGTTAACTTAGCTCAGCCTCTAATACAGCTTATTTGCTGAACAAATATTTGTTTCTTTCTCTTCTTCTTCAGAAATGTTCCGTTACTTAGACTTTCTTTTTTTTTTTAATTACTTTATTGTTGTTCAATTACAGTTATTTGCATCCTCTCCCTCCCCTCCCCCTACTTAGACTTTCTTAAACATACTACGGTCTATTTTTCATGTAACTCTTTTGCGCGTGCTGTTTCTTTTGCCTAGAATGCCCTCCCTTCGCCATTCCAGCCCTCATGCCTGCCAGGCAAACTATTACAAAACTCTTAAGAATGTAGTTATACAAAAATATTTCCTTGATAAGACCACATTGCAGTCAGAGCCAGGTATTCCTTCCTCGAGGCCTTGGAAGCATTTTATTTCTAAATCTATTACTTTATGTCATAAATGGTTATTTATATCTATTTTCCCTACTAGGCTTTGAGCTCATTGAAAGTTCCATGTACTCAAAATCAAGCAGTAAAATATCATAATTCCAAAGATATTGCAAATCACTGAGCTAATGCATGCTATATAAATAAATAAACATAAAATTGTAATAATTAGTTAAACTATTTGGTAGAGACACCATATCGACAATATCATTTTTAAATTTAATCTCCATGGTAGGTACTAAGAACACACAGATAACCTAGACATTATCCCTACCCTCTGGTATTTAGAGTGAAATCTTCTATGTGCAAAGACTTAAATTTTACATTAGAATAATATTTGAGTTTGTATTTTGTTGTTTTTTTGTTGCAGAAAGTAGAGTGAATGTTGCATGAATTTTAAGCTTCTCTTTAGACCCACTATGTTCACCATCTAGACAGGAAGGCTTACACTATTTGTACATTAGAGACAAGAACCTGAAAACCAGTGAGAAAATGTATTGGTTCAATAAGTGGATGTCCAGTCAAGAGCAGACATCAACATAGGTCAATCAAACAGGTCAGCAGTATCATTAAGGACCTCGATTTTTTTTCTCTTTCCAACCTTCCGACTGAAGTGTAATTTCCAATGATAAACCAGGCTACATGGTCCCTTTTTAGAGATGTAGAGGGAAATGGCGTGTGCTGCTGTCTCATTCCTGGAACAAAGTCCTTCCTCAATCTGACTGCATCAAAGGAACTATCAAGTTCAACGCTAAACCGATAACTGGCTCCAGATGAAAGTCATGAAAGATCTCTGGGTTCTCAAAGCAGTCATTAGCAAAGGGTGTGGGTTTCTATGATTGGATACAGCCAATCAGAGTCCACCTTGGAGCTGAATTCAAATTGCACTAATGCCACATAATCATAGAGGGCGGAGAAGACATTGGGAAGTTAAGGGTAACATCCACGTTCCACGCTGTATAATTCAGTCAAGAGAGAAGAGAAAAGGATGGTGAATCTTTAGCATACAAGGAGGCCCAGGGAAGGCAATTTAAAAATTGTTTTAACAATTTTATACTGGTTATTTATTACAGAGAAAATGAAAGTACATTTTTAAGTTCTTTTACTTGATTAATTTGCTCAGTGTTTCTTCTTTCCAATCAAATGCATTTTCAGAGGTTTTTTTTTTTAAACTAAAGTCCACTTTGAGTGCCCAGCATCGTTTCGGCTCCAGGGTTTTCTCTTTATTAATTATGTCCAACATCTACATTCGTTATTTTAATTTCACATATAACTATCTCAGTGTCTTACAGAGCAGTTACAGCTTATTCACTGGAAATGCTTTCTCAAACACTTCAAGGAAAGTTTTCTGTTTAGTGAGAAAAGTGTTCTCTTTCTTTTCCATCCTTCTCTCCTCCAGTGTCAATAAATTTGAACATCCTTAAAATATAATTAATCAGTTGATTTGATGCCTTAGGAACACTGCTAATGAGAAGAAAACGGTACCCTTGCAGAAATTAAATAAATTATACAAATTAAATAAAGAAAATAAGAATTTACCCCTCATGTGGGTAACTAGTCTTTTCCCCACCCCAGCCCCAAATTCTTTGTACCTTCTCCATGACCAAAGCAGCACGATATGTGCATTCACACACACACTCGCTCACTCACACATGCACTTGCTCACTCACACACACACAGCCTTCTAGAGAGGAAGATGAATGTTCCATTAAAAAAAAAAGTGTTGACACTTCAAACTTAAAACGTGGCACTTTGAGTTAATACACACTTCCCAGTTCTTCATTGGCAAAGATGTGTGTACGGTCGGGCTAGTGAGGACGCCTGCTGTGAGGCGTGTGCTCCACGGTAGAGGTCCCAGGGTTGCGGAGCTGAGGAGCTGGAATGAGAAAGAGCTCAAAAACCTTAATGGCTCCTCATGTCTATTGTGACTTTGGAAAATCACTGCTCTTTTTTTATATTTCATTGACATTGTCTCTCAACTTTAATTTTTATTTTTTTCAATTACAGTTTACATTCAGTATTATTCTGTATTAGTTTCAGGTGTACAGCACAGTGGCTAGACAATCATATACTTTACAAAGTGATCCCCCGATATTTCCAGCACCCACCTGACACCATGCATAGTTATCACAATATTATTAACTATACATGTTCCCTGTGCTGTAATTTACATCCCCACAACTATTTTGTCACTATCAATCTGTACTTCTCAACCCCCTCACCATTTTCACCCAGAAAATCATTGCCCTTAAGTACAGTGGCCTTCACTCCCATAAAGACATCATAGAAATGTCCCAGAGTTTATGTCCTAACTTTCATTCCCTTATGACTGTTTAATTTTTATCAGTTATCAGTTCTTGTTGTTCCCCTTCAACAATCCTCTGCTTCTAAAAAAAGAACATTTACCAATAAGGAGGGCAAAGGGGGTCAGGTTTCAGGTTTCCAGCTGGGTGCTATCACTCACTTACTCCATTTTCTGCTGGTTCTGTTCGAGCCTTCAGTCTGGCGTGTCAGGGGAGGAGTCGTCTCAGCTGTCGCACGTCTCAGGTGTGAAAGATGCAGACTTAGCCGTGAGGTTCATTCTATAGAAATCTGGACAGACTACTACAGCTATAGAAAAAACACAGAGCTATGATTTTCAAGAGAGGATCCCAACCTGTGGACAATGCTCATCTTCTTTAGAAGGAACATTTTCTCCCACTGTTACTATCAGACCACCTTGGCCTTTTCTGCTCAAGGCCAGCTCCCTCATCTCAAGGGTAAAGACTCATTAATCATAAATTTGAATGTTCACACAGAGGCAATATCAAGCTTACAAAACTCTACCAATGTATGTCAAAAGACATAACTTCATCTTACCAGAGCATTTGGTATTCAATATAGGTTATATCCTGCTATAGGTGTTGAATGAGCTAATTTATGTGAAGCCTGGCATGCAGTTAGTGCACCATTGTTGTTGTTATTATTATTACTATTATTAGTACATAAGACAATCTGGTCTTAAAGAATGACGTCCTGGAGAGCAAGAGATCTAAGTTTGAATGCTGATCTACATTCTACTTTTATGACATTGGAGATGCCATTCAAGCTTCTGGTCTACAAAATAGGAATAATTTTACCTCCAGTGCAGTTTTTTAAGGGATGATATGATCAAATGAAATAAAGGTTTTGAAGGCCTTTTATAAGCCACGAAGTGCGGTGTGATCACAGAACGCAAGCACACGAGGGCAGGGACCTTGTTTAGAGTCTGGTCAAGTCCCATGACCAGAGTAAGCACTCGACACTATTTGTTACACGGATTGCACTTCCCTCAGCAGTACCACTATCCAGGCCACAGCGATCCCCTCTCACTAACATTTTCTCTTTCTTCCCTCATTTGTTTTCATTCATGTAATTGAGGCTAATATTTGGCTATTAATATCAGTAAGGATTGTGCTCATTGGTAAAAGGTAACTACCTAAGCTCTTATTTATTTAAATACTGTTTACATTTACTATTAGAATATAATATCGAATTTGTTAGAAAAGTAGCATATTTAAAGTTTAATTTTTAAAAAGTCAGTTTTGTCACAGCGTTGTAATTTAAAATTGTATCTGAAAGTATTTAAAACATTACAATTATTTTAAAAATACTTAATTCAGCCCCAGCTGGAGTAGTCAGTGGATTGAGGACGGGCCTGTGAACCAAAGGGTCGCCGGTTTGATTCCCAGTCAGGGCACATGCCTGGGTTGCAGGCCAGGTCTCCAGTGGGGGATACATGAAAAGCAACCACACATTGGTGTTTCTCTCCCTCTCTTTCTTGCCCCCCTTCCCTTCTCTCTAAAAACAAATAAATAAAATCTTTTTAAAAAATTAAAATAAATAAAAAATACTTAATTCAGCATGTGCGTGTGCGTATAAAATGATTTGGAGGTTTATTTTGTTTCATCTATGAATTTTCTCCAATTATCATTTTCTTTTTATATAACAGATGGTAATTGAATATTTTGACCAAATATATGTAACTCTTTACTAGATTTTAGCATTCGTTGCATGTTGTACCCAATTTTTAAATTTTTTAAAAATTTTATTATCTGATTCTCCAATTAGGATCTAGGAATTTATAGCTAAGGGGTTAGAGAGGGGTGATGTTTGATTTTATTTACTTACTCAAAAAATATATAAATGTTTTTGAATATTCTATTATTTTTATGATAGATTTTATCAGTTGAATCCATTTGGAAAATATTATTTACTCTTTGGAATTTTATTATTTATTCCTAGAAGTTGTATGTATCCTTTATTTCTATCTTAAGACCATTATTTCTTCATATAGGGGTGTTGCATTATATTATACAAAGGTGTCATCACAGAGGATGTGCTACAATATTTCTTCATGTTTGTTTCCAAGGGTTACTGCAGCTATAATACAAATAACTATATTGGCATATTTTCTAATAGCATAATTTGATCCAAAATTAATTTGATGTACAAAGGTCTCTGAGAGACATAAAGTTGTTAACTTCTCAGGGTTTTAGTCTTTATGTTTTCCAAATATTTTCCTTGTGAAATTGAGAGTTTCAAAATCAAGAGACAATTTAATAAAGTATTTATTACATATTTTATGAACAGTTTGTTGAGCAATAAAGGAAATTTCCCTCTTCACTGTTGGAGAATTAAATGGCTTTATAACAGGGTTTTCTTTCTAGAATTAAAAATATTATACTACCAAAAAATACATATATCAATAATGCCATATGGCACATAATAACTTTCAAAACAATTTCCAATATATTATTTTCACTGCAACCCTTTAAGAAAGGTATTTTTATAATCCTTACTTTACAGGTAAGATAACTGACAATATAACTAAGCCAAAGATCAAAATGGCTCCTGCTTGCCTGCAAAATAAAGTTGCCATCAGTTGTGAGTGCAGCGTCGTGGTCAGAAGCACGCACTGTAGAACCAGGCTGCCTGAAATCGTAGCTCTGCCGTATAACTCTGTGTGACCATGGGCAAGTTATTTAAGTTCTCTGTGCCTCACTTTATTTACCTATAAAATGGAGGTAGTACTAGCACTTACCTCATAAGGTAGTTGGAAGAATTGTCAAAGTAAGTAAAACATTTAGAATAGCCTTGCACTAGGTAAATTGAGCTATTTCATAATTTGAGCTGGCATTCAGGGCCCTCGACAGCATAAACCCAGTCTATCTTTTCAGACAGCTCTCCTTTCTACCTTTGCACACATCGTGTTCTCCAGCGTATTTATTCACAGTGGACTTAACATCATGTATAACATATTATAGATGCTTGATGAATTGCCGTTGAAAATAAATCAAGGAAGGAAGGCAGGCTGGCAGGAAGAAAGAAGGAAGGTTTAGGGGAGGGCAAGTGGGAGGGAGAATGGGAGGGAGGAAGGGAGGGAGGGAAGGAAGGAAGGGAAGGAGGGAAGGAGGGAGAAAGTGAAGGTGGCAGAGAGGAAGGGAAACTTAAGCCACTTCACCTTTCTCCATTTTCATGTCATTTTAAGCTTTAGATGTTACAGGCTTTTCATTTTCCTCAAGAAGTGTAAAGTATTATGAAGTATTGTAGAGTCAGCAAAACTAAGACTTATTTGTACCTCGTCTGACTTGCGTTTTCCAAATTACTTCTGCTTATCTACTTATTGCCACAATAAAAGTTTTCTTTTCCATCATAAACTACCTTTGAATATTTTGCAAGATATTTTGCATATATTGCAACCTGATATTCCATTGAATGCATTTAATTTCTATCTCTGGTGTATATGCATAAACAAAAGTTGTGTCACTGAAAAGCATGGCATTCCATGCATCCACAGGAGGCTGGGGTATTTGCGCAATCCAGTGCTTAAAACAAGGAAGAAAGGATAAAAATCCCAAATACTGTAATTTACCTACTCCTATATTTTTAGAATTTGTATTCCATAAAAAAACTGATTTCAGAAAATGTTTCTAAAATTTTAATCATTATTTAGCCTTTCTTCACATATTCTCTATTCTTTACATAGGATTTGATACATATACTTATTATGTATCAAATTACATCAATAAATTATTATTGGCAACAAAGTATCATTAGAGCTTTTTAAAAAATGAGTATTTATTATTTTTATACAGTTTTTAACAGCATGCTTATATGTTTAATTTGTGTTGTATTTCAAGATAGACTACCTAAAAGAAAAACCTTAATATCCATTTGAATTTTTAAATATTTGAATTTAAGAATATCAATAAAGAGTTTGTTACCATACTTTTTCTATAGAATTTCAGACCTGTTTTAGTTGGATATTACATGTTCCCAGTAATAAAATGTCACTATGGGTAGAAAGAAAGGTAAATATTTCCATGTTTTCTTCCTTTTTTTTTTTTTGCCCCCATAAATGAGGTGACATTTGTTTCTAATTTTCTACCTTAAACAAATATAAATTAGGGAAATTTGGGTCCATGCACAATATTTAAGAGAACATCCTAGAATTTAGTTGAAGGAAATCAATATCTTGCCTTTTTTTTTGTTATCTTTTTTGCCCAGTATTTCATATATTGCAGCTCAGAAAAATAAGCATTCTTGGCCTAAGACTTATATTTAAGGCTTAATTTATAGTCATTATGCTCCAATTATTTTTAACTGTATTTTTTTAAGTCTCTATGGGCACTTTATTCAGACAATGGCAATCTGACCATTATTTTTTATTTTAATACATCTTTTTTTATTGTTGCTACTTTTCATACATCTCATAAAGCAAAACACAGAACTGAGATCTTACACCATCAACATGAGATTTTTGCCTCTGGTATTATTTCTTTGGGAAAAAAAAAGAGTTTTTCTCTGTTGTCTAAGATTTTCTTCTTTCCTAAACCAACATTTCAATAATAGAGCTACTCAGCATGTTGTGCCTAGCTATTTTCTGAAAGGTAAAATATACAATCTTATAGAGAGATGTTGTATTTATTTAAACTGCTTATTTTTAAAAGTTCTTTAGTTTAAAATGACATTTTTCAGGCATCCGATAACAAAATTAAGTAAAATATAATAGGGTTCCTATGGTTGAGCAGAAAGTTTTCCATTGTTGCTAGATTTAAAATTGTGAGTAAAATAATGACTGTGGGTTCACTGGACATTCCATCACTCTCCCAGTGAAGGTGTGGAACAACCTTTTTTTTTATAGTAACTTGGTTTATTAGTTTATAACACAGTCATAAAATCGCTTGGCAAGGAACTGATTTTCTTCTTTTAAAATTTAGTCAAGAATCTACAGTTTAAAAGGGGAAAAAAGGTTACTTCCTGGAGGCCTGCCTCGTTAAACAGGGTAGGCAGTGTGGCTGTAATGAGGTTAACCGAAGTGTGAAGGTAATGAAGTGTCTTGATTCACATGGCAGGGGGAGCAGAGAAAAGCTCTTCTTACTGAGACTTGCTCCCTGAAGCCATGGGCATTATCCACAGGACACATCCAGTCATCTGAACTCAGTCACTTCAGATCCCAAGGGTGAGTCAGAGCCTTATGAGGTGGGAGGTTTAGATGAAATTAGTCTAAAAAGTCAAATGGGTTAAAATGCAATATAATTTTTATTTTAAAGAATATTACTCCTCCACAGAAGCCTACAAGCTTCCTAAACTGTAAAAGATAGAATCTCTAAAAGAGATCTAAAGCTATCATACCACAAATAGAGAAAAACAAGACTAGAGAGTTTCAGTTAATTACCAACTTCTCAGAGCAAGTAAGCAGCTGCTGGGGGACAATAAAGCTGAAAGTTCGACTCTTTCTTCCCATTACAGTCTCCCACCTGCTCCTACCAGACAATCTGTAGATTCATCTAGTTCATTTTTGCGAGTTGTTAGTGCATAACAGAAGTAGCCGCACCCCTCTTTCCCAGCTCTCTGAAGATGCATGAAGGTGCTCTATTTGTTTCCTTGTTTTATGGGTAACCAAGCACCTTTTATAGCTCTTTCGGTGCCTAGTTGCCACTAAATGCTCTCTCTGGGGTGTTGCTGGAGTTTACCTTCATAAGGTGGTGGGATAAACTTAGAGGTGCCTTCTAGAAACGAATCAAACAGGATGTCTGCCGTTATGTTGGAGCAGCCAGAGCTGCTTGTGGGTCTCCAAGGTGGGGTCCTGGGGTGGGTTCTCAATCGGATTGCAGGGCACTCATGCGAAGACCCTCAGGGCTGCCCTGTTTCTGAGTTAGTGGCCTAAGGGCTTATGGGAGACTTCTTCCTAAAGTCCATGCTAAACCTTCCAAGGAGGAGTGGAACCAGTTCAACCACTTGCCCCTTTACATTTGAAAATATCCTTCTTTCTTGATGTAATTAGCAACATCCTCTCCTTTGTTTCTGTAAAAGGTAATCACCTACAGCGATCCTATGCATAGTCAACAAGGACCTGTGCATGGTAAATGAAAACCACTCTCGATATAATGCCCCCAGAAAGACAATAAAAACCTGTCAAGGCCCTTCTCCTTTGAGAGATTGGCCACCTTTCCTCCCCAAGCAGATCATGTCTGGGTAGACTTATTCTCATCCGTGGCGGCTGGTGGGGCCCTGCGGGCAGAGCTCCCCTACAAGTGCTCACAGAACCAACAATTTCAGAATTAACTTAGGGGCCGAGCTCAAATATTAAAGTTTTTCCAGTTCCTGGACTTAGTTCTTCTTTTCTTTCTCTCCCAACTCTCCCACCTCCTCAAAATAGAACAAAACAAAACCTTTCATTTCCCCTCAGCACACAGATTCTTCTCTTTTTACTCTAACACAAAGCAGCCCATGCCGTTTCTTTTTCTTTTTTTTTTTTAACCTATATTGAGATTTAAGGGCCCTTCAGGAAACACGTAGTCATTAGAAAACCAAAACCATCTATTCTTTAGATGAGCAAGGAGGCCGACCCATCATTTCTGCCTTCCAGATGTCAGCATATCTACATCTTATGCTGAGAGAGGTTCAGATAGACGTCTTGCTACAGCAATGAAAACAAAACTCTAGTTGAGTGCTCAGGTCACTCTCCTACTTCAGTCTTTGATAAGAAGCATGTGAGTGAATGCATCCTTCATCGGCTTGGAGTCAAAATCCCCTGTTACTTCAAAGAGGGTGGGTAAAGAAAGAATTAAAAGAGAGAAGAGAGAAGAAAGGGAGGAAGAGAGATAGGGAAGGCAAAAGAGAACAGAGAGGTGTTTAGAAAAGAAGATGAGAGGAAAGTCTGAGACAAAGGCAAAGGAGGACACGGTGGGGTGGGAAGGGCTCTTGAGAGAGGAAAAAAAAGAGAAAGGGAAAAGAAAAAGAAAATTTTGATTATCTGATAGAATACCTTGAAAGATCTCCAAGATTCTGGATATCTTTATAATAGTGATATATAAACAAACCTTGTCATAAAAGAGTAAAATAATACTGTAGGTTTAAAATAAGACAAGCGTGCCCTTGGCGAAGCATAGGACAAACCCCCTGCCCATGACTACAAATGAACTTGACGACCCTGCTGATGTAGTATGTGATTACACACCCAGGGCCATTCTGGCGATGACACTTTGTTGAAGCCCTCCCAGCTGACTTTTGAACTTGGGTTCTTCCTAACCTAGTTCCTTATTCACTAAACAGCCTGCTCCCTCACAGGCCGTCTGCAGGCACCTGTTATCTTGACTGGGCCCACACTGAGTTGCCTCTGTCTTCGTAGTTGGAGGTTGTAAAGTCTTTGATGACAACATGGGCTCCTCCCAGATAAGAAAGCAAAGCAAACTCATTGAACTTACAATTTGAATAAGGAAGTAAATCAAGCTTGCTTAACTAAAATCTTGCTTGTAGAAAATTAAAGCATCGTTTTCAGGGAGATCATAAATGTTGATTTCTCTAGTAGACTTAACTAGGAATTCACTATTTACGTAGTGGGAAATGATTAATGTGTCAAACCAGCAGAAACCCAAGTAACCAGCCATTTCAGCTTGCTGAAGACAGATATTTCCTGGAATGTGGAACCAGCAACACTAAAAGTAGGAAAGTCCTAGGCAAACCAAGAAGAACTGGCTGCTCCTTAAAGAACCTCCTACCACCTATCTGGCTTCTACTTGCCTTCTTCAGACTCGCAGCTGGAAGACTGCCTTGGCAGCTGTAGGGTAAATGGAGGTGTCTGGCTTCCTCACCCAGGTGTCTGGGCAGCTAAGGGAAGCAGTTTCCCATAACCTTGAGAATGGGCCTGACAAGTAGTGTTCTCATAGCCTTGAGGCAGGGTCTGACAAACTGTTCCGTAGCTTTAAGTGGGCTCACTGGCGTAGTACGAAGCTCTGTTGCATAAGATCTGTTGACACTCTGCTGGTTTTGTCTGTGTTCTAGTATATAAGGGGGTCGGGACTCCTTGCTGGGTGCCACGCAGAGAGGACAGGTGACATGCAGAGACAAGGAGACACGCAGCTTGCAGCGTGCATGGCTCGCCCACCTGTGAATCACGGCATGCCAGACATCCCCACAGCTCCGTGAATATTCTCCCGTCTGCCTGAATACAGTGAACCTGTCAGGCCTTGAACCGTTGCAACACATCAACTCTCTCGAACTGAGCTTCTACTTTGTTTTACATACATCTCTTTTTGTAACCTGTCCCTCCACTGGACTCATGGCCTGAGGCTGTGTCTCAATTAGTTTTATGTTCCTGAAGTTAGGCACATTGTGTAACACTTACCAGAGCTTGCTGGACTGAGCCAGCTGAGCAAATGAGTTGATCCTCTGCTGAACATCAACCAAATGGGAACTGTGAGGTCCTCGAGTGAGAACTGTATCTTCTGTACAGAGTATACACATCCAGGCTCCCTAAAAGAAATTTAGCCTGGACAGGAAGAGATCCCTTTAAAAACTTGACCTCACATTCAACTATATGGTTTTTAGAAAATACTCATACAGTGCCTAAGAGCACAATTCAAGAGTGAGAATAACCTGGGTTCAAACCAAGTCTCCCAAATTTACTAGCTCTGTGACCTTCAGCAAGTCACCTAACTTCTCTGTGCATCACTTTCCTCACCTCTGTCTCTCACAGGTAGTAGGAACAAATGAGACACATGTATGTAGCATGCCTAGTTCTTAGCTGCATGGTAAAAACCTAACACATGGTAATTCACATCACTTTACTTGGAGTTTTCTTTCTAACCACCAAAGGAGCAGAGATGAGAATAATTAGAAAACAATATGGATAATAATACTATCTCCCAAGTTCTTTTTAATTCCCAAGGCTCTACCACCATGAAATTTTAAAATTTTGGATACCAAAGTGCATCCTTGTTATTATGCTATTCTGCCTATTCCTGTAATGAACACAACACTGTAAGGGGACATCACCAGAAACTCTGCGTATGTGCTGGGGTGGGCGGTCATCTCCATCTTGCCACCTCCCCCACTTTACTACTTAAACTTCTCATTATGTGAGCCGTTTACTCACTTCTCAACGAAACTTTCACAAACTGGAAAGTCACTGGCCTTGGTCTAACTCCTGTAAAATTTTATTGCTCTCTTACTTATTGTATAATGATTCCTAAGAGTTAATGTTTTACTTTTTTTCTAAAATAAGAGATTTGCTTAAAGAAAGAAATCTCATTATAAGTATAATAATCCTAAATACAGTGCTTTATTACTCTTCTAAGGACTGATAAATTATCTGAACAACATTTAAAGCCATGAGTAAAGCACAGGTTATTAGTATAATATTTTATTTTTTGCCCTTTCTCTTCTTCCTCTTTTTTTTTTTTTAAAGATTTCATTTATTTATTTTAGAGAGAGGGGAAGGGAGGGAGACAGAGAGGGAGAGAAACAGCAATGTATGGTTTCCTCTCACATGGCCCTCACTGGGGACCTGGCCTACAACCCAGGCATGTGCCCTGACAGGGAATCGAACCGGGACCCTCTGGTTCCCAGCCCGCGCTCAATCCACTGAGCCACACCAGCCAGGGCCTCTTCTTTCTTATATCTAATTGCATATTAATGTTTACATACTCAAAGAATATATCATTTTCTAGAAATGCAAATTGAAAAAATACAGAAATAATACTTTATTTAGTGATAAGTGCTCAAAGCACTATATAATATTATTTCTTCCAAAATGTTCTGTTTAAATCTGAGTGTAAAATGCTGCCTTAAGAGCTATTTCTGATGTAATGTCATATATGCATTCTTAAAAACACAACACATCTTGCAAAAGTATGAATTAAAAATAATAGAACATATGTAAAATAAGACAAAATCATTACATATTTAAGTGATATTGAGGATTCTTTTTCTTTTTTTCAATTTTTAAAATTTTTATTGTATTTTTTCCATTCCATTTAGTCCCCTTATACTCCCTCCTCCCTACAATCACCACACTGTTGTCCATGTCCATGAGTCCTTTTTCCTTTTTGCTCAATCCCTCCATCCCCTACCCTCCACCCCAACTAGCTGTCATCTGTTCTCCATCTATGAGTCTGTCTCTATTTTGCTTGTTGGTTCAGTTTGTTCATTGGATTCCACATATGAGTGAAATCATATGGTATTTGTCTTTCTCTGACTGACTTATTTCACTTAGCATCATGTTCTCCATGTCCATCCATACTGTCACAAAGGGTAAAACATTCATCTTTTTTACTGTGGAGTAGTATTCCAAAATGTAAACATCCCATAGTTGTTTTATTCACTCATCTACTGATGACCTCTTGGGCTGCTTTCATACTCTGACTATTGTAAATAACACTGCAATGAACATAGCAGGACTTATGTTCTTTCAAATTAGTGTCTTTGGTTCCTTCAGATAAAGTCCCAGAAGTGAGACTGATGAGTCAAAAGGTAGATCCATTTTTAATTTGTTGAGTTCTCTCCTTATTGGAGATAAGTGGCTGCACCGATCTGCATTCCCACTGATAGTGCACTAGGGTTCCCTTTGACAATTCTAAGAAGATACTGGTAGTGGCATAGTTTTTTAATCCTCCAAAACCTTCCTTTAAAACTGATATAGCAATTAAGATCAAAACAGTGTCAAAATATCCCCTGAATCCGAAATCCTCCAGCAGAAGAGAACAAATCACCATATATATTTGCAGTCCTATAACGAAATAAAGGTTGTAAGAGAGAAAATGTAGTATATAATTGAGATATATTCTGACAATGTAGAGACAGTAGAACTATTGAAAATGGGGGACCATCTGTAAAGTAAAATAAGCTTGTTAATTAACTTACTGTTATTAATTGGGAACAAAAGATGTTAAATCAATTAAAATGTTATTGTAGGATGCAGAATACTAGCTGATATCAATTTTTCTCATAGTAGGGACTTACTAGACAATTAAGGTGAGAGGAGGGAGGAGAAGAATGTGTATTTTTTCAGCCATAGTGAGGTATAATTGATGAATAAAATTGTAAGATATTTAAGGTGTACACTGTTCTGATTTTATACACATATGAAAAGAGTCCCCCCATTGAGTTAGTTAACATGTCAGTCACCTCACATGTTTGCCTTTTTTTAGGCAAGCACTTAAGTTCTACTCTCTTAACAAATTTTAATTATACGATATAGTGTCACCAACGACAGCCACCATGTTTTACAGAAGCCATCCTAACACGTTTTGAGATGATATCTCATTGTGGTGTGACATGCATACTAGTGTTCTTGAGCCACTAATGTGTTGGCCACTGTATGTGTTCCTTGAAAAAAAGGTCTATTCTGGTCCTTTGCCCATTTTTAAAATTCAGTTGTTTTTTCACTGTTGAATGGTATGAGTTTTTTGTACATTTTAGATATTAACCTTTTATCAGATATGTGGCTTGCAAATATTTTCTCCCGTTTCAAGGTTGCCTTTTCATTTTGTTGCTAGTTTTCTTTGCTGTGCAGGACCCTTTTAGCTTGATGTAGTCCCGTTTGTTTATTTTTGTTTTTATTGCCTTTGCTTTTTGTGTCAGAGCCAAAAAATTATTGTCAAGGCCAATGTCAAGGAACTTATTCCTATATCCCCTTGTTGGAATTTTATGGTGTTATGTCTTACATTCAAGTCTTTAATCCATTTTGAGTTGACTGTTGTGTATGGCATAAGATAGAGGTCCAGTTTCATTCTTTTTACATGTGGCTATCCAGTTTTCCCACCACTATTTATTGAAGAAACTACCTTTCTCCATTGTACATTCTTGGCTCCTTTGTTGAAAATTAATTGACCATACATATAGGTTTTTATTTGGGGGGCTTCTATTTTGTTCTATTGATCTATGTGTTTGTTTTATCCCAATACCATATTGTTTTGACTACTATATCTTTGTAATATAGTTTAACATCAGAGAGTGCAATGCCTCCATCTTTATTCTTCTTTCTTAAGATTGCTTTGTCTATTTGGGTGTTTCGTGATTACAAATTTTAGAATGTTTTTCTTTACTTCTGTGAAAAATACCATTGGAAGTTTGTAGGGATCACATTAAATCTGTAGATTACTCTGGGTAATATGGATATTTTAACAACATTAATTCTTTCAATCAATGAACAAGCAGTATTTTTTCATTTACTTGCATCTTTTTCAATTTCTTTCATCAGTGAGAGTGCCTTAAAGTTTTCAGTGTATAGGTCTATCACCTCCTTGGTTAAACTTATTTCTAAGTATTTTGTTCTTTTTGAGGCTATTGTAAATGTGTTTTTTTTTTTTTTCTTTCTGATATTCATTGCTAGCATATAGAAATGGAACTAAGGTTGGTATATTGATTTGGGGTCCTACAACTTCACTGAACTTGTTGATTAGTTATAACAGTCTCTTCCATTGGATCTTTGGAGTTTTCTATGTCTAATATGATGTCACCTGTAAATAGACACATTTTTATTTCTACTTTGCTGATCTCATTACTTTCTATTTAGATCAGAGACTGGAAGTCTCTGGCTAAGACTTTCAGTACTATGTTGAATTAACATGGCGAGTGGTCATCCTTGTTCTGTTACTAATCTTGGAGGGAAAGCTTTTAGCTTTCCACCACTGAGTATGTTATGTATGTCCTTTATTATGTTGAGGTAACATTCTTATATACACAATTTTTTGAGAGTTTTTATCATAAAATGGTATTGAATTTTGTCAAATACTTTTCTGCATCTACTGAGATGAGTGCATTATTTTTATCAGTCATTTTGTTAATGTATATTTATCGATTTGCAGATGTTGAACCACCCTTGCAGATCACTCTGTAGCTCATGTTGGGTGTCCCTGGCTAAAGCACAAGTGGAGACTGACCTTGGCCTGTACCTTCCAAGAGGCCCCAGAGCCAGTACTCCTGGTGAACAGTTTCAGAGAATGCTAGAGCATGACCCAAATACCTCCATGAATGACACATTCAAGGGGTGAACCCAGTAGGTACCAGAGCCCTGTTGTAGTTAGGCCTGCTCCAGCGGGTCAGCCCCTGCACAGAAGCTCCTCTGCTGCAGTCAAGGCCAGTCTTCATAGCCAATCGTCCTGGGGGTAAGTCCCTCCCACTGATGTATGAACAACAATCAAGGCTCAACTACAACAGAAGGGTGTATATAGCTCACATGTCAGGGTGCACCTGGAGCACCCAGTTCAGGGGACCTGGGAGGCTGTGCCACTGGGCCCTATAGGACATCTAACACACAAGGCCACCATATCTTAGCCAAGAGACATGGCACCTCTACCTAAGGCCAGAAACCAAACACAAGGAGACTGCCAAAATAAGGGACAAAGAAATATGTCTCAAATGAAAGAATAAGAAAGATGTCCAGAAAAAGAACTAAATGACATAAAGGCAAATTAAGAGATACATAGCTCAAGTAATGGTTATTAAAATGTTCAAGGAACAAGAACTTCAACCCCATAAAAAAAGACATAAAATCCATAAAAATAACCAGTTGGAAATGAAGAATACAATAATTGAAATGAAGAGTACATTACAGGAATACAGCAGTGAATTAGATGAAGCAGATAATCAAATCAACAATTTGGAAGATAAGGTAGCAGAAAATACCCAATCACAACAGCAAAAAAGAAAAAAAAAGGGATAGTTTAAGGGACCTATGAGACAACATCAAGTGTAAAAACACTCACATCATACACTTACCAGAAGAAGAAGAAAGAGAGCAAGGAATTAAAAATATACTTGAAAATATAATGACTGAAAACTTCCTTAATCTAGTGAAGGAAATACACATACAAGCCCAAGAAACACAGAGAGTCCCACAGAAGATGAACACAAAGAGGCCCACACCAGACACATCACAATTAAAATGCCAAAGATTAAAGGCAAAAAGAGAATGTTAAAAGCAGCAAGAGAAAAGCAGTTAGTTAACCACAAAGGAGCTCCCATTAGACTGTTAGCTGACTTCTCAACAGAAGCTTTGCAGGCCAGAAAGATTAGCATGAAATATTTAAAGCGATGAAGAGCACAGACCTACTACCAAAACTATTCTATCCAGCAAGCCATCATTTAGAATCAAAGGAGAAATAAAGAGCTTACCAAATGAGAAAAAGCTAAAGGAGTTTATCACCACCAAGCCAGTATTACAGAAATGTTAAATGTTCTTCTTTAAGAAAAAGGAGGAAAAAAGATAAAAAATATGAATAACCAAATGGCAATAAATGTATATGCATCAGTAATTACTTTAAATGGAAATGGATTAAATGCTCTAATCAAAAGACACAGGTGGCTGGTTGCATAAGACAGTAAAACCCTTACATTTTCTATCTACAAGAAACTGAATTTAGAATGAAAGATACACTGACTGAAAATAAAGGGATGGAAAAAATATTTCATGAAAATTGAAATAAAAAAATTAAAAAGGTGGAGAAGGAATGCTTATACCAGACAAAATAGACTTTATAACAAAGGTTATAACAAGAGACAAAGAGGGACGCAGCACTTCCATTTCTGGTTATTTATCCAAAGAAACCCAAAATATTACATCAAAAAGACATAAGCACTTGTAGGTTCATTGCAGCATCATTTACAATAACCAAGATGTGATGCCTCATAAGGAAGCAACGTAAGTGTCCATCGGCAGATGAGTGGATAAAGAAGTGGTTTGTATATACAATGGAATATGATTTAACCCTAAAAAAAGAATGAAATTTTGCCATCTGCAACATAATGGGTGGACCTAGAAGGTATTGTACTGAGTAAAATAAGTCAGATAGTGAATGAATGGCAAATGCCAGATGATTTTACTTACATGTGGAATCTAAAACACAGATTAAACAAATAAACAGAACAGAAACAGACTCATATATACAGAGCATATTTTGATGATTTCCAGATAAAAGGGGGTTACAAGAATGGATAGAAAAGGCAAAGGAATTAAGAAGTACAAATTGGTAGTTTCAGAACAGTCATGGGGATGTAAAGTACAGCACAGGGAATGTGGTCAATACTAGCAATAATTATGTATGTTTTCAGATGGGTACTGGATTGTTGGGATGATTACTTCATAAATTATGTAAATGTCTAATAACTATGTTGTATAGTGAAACTAATATCCTTTTATATGTCAACTATAATTGAAAAATAAACAATTATTTAAAAAAAAAAGCATGAGCCAGCTGCATTGCAAAAACCACAAAGTAAAGCCTTTAATCTCAAGTATTAAAAGATTAATTTTAAAGCAGAACTTTAAACCTAACCCATTGTACCAAATACTTAAAAATCGTATTTTAATGAAACCAAAAGGAATATACTAAAAAGATGATTACAAAACAATTTTAAAGCAAAAACGAGAAATGAAATTACTGTAATTCTGTATCCAGTGATTGGCAAAATCACACAGAGAAGGCTATTTTAAGTGACTTTATAGCACAATCATTTGGTTGACATTTCCAGTTGTATGTACCTAAAGACAAAAAGAAATTTGCAAAAAAAAAGTTTAATAGTTTCATGTGATCATATTTTGGTGGCAGTGCTTCTATTACCTATCTAAGACTCAATACAGTGGAATAAAACAAAATTAAAATTATGTGGTATTTCTAATTCAGTCATTCCTGAAGTTTTGAAGATACAGAATTCTCAGCATGAGAGAAAGGAGGCATAGGTGTAATATAGAAGTGTTCCTAAATTTGAACTACAAATGTCAGTATGAACTTACGACGTATTTTACCTATTAAAAGATATATATTTTATTATACATTTGTTATCATACATATTATACAGCTGTCCCTCACTTTATTGCTGTTCACTTATTGTGGCTTCACTGTATTGCAGGTTTTTAAAAAAATATATATCTAATAATGTATCTCGGAGTTTTCGCTATATTGTGGGATTTTGCAGTATATAGGTATTTACATAATATTTATGATTTTAATTATTATTGCCTAAAAAATTTAAGACAATATTAAAATGTTAATTCAAACATATTAAAAGAATATTAAATCAAAATACAGTATGTATTTCATGAGCGGATGAATACCGTACTGTACACAATGGAAATGCTGTACGCCACTACCGCTTACTCAAGTTCGCCAATGTGAGATTGTGTAGAAAGAGTGTAGAAAGTGTTTAAGAGCATATGAAGTGTTTATAAGAGTGTGGGGAAAGTTAATAAGAGAGTGGGAAAGGTTTATAGGAGTGTGGGAAGGGTTTATAACGCCTTAAAATATATATAAATAATAAAATAAATATAACGCCGCTACTTTCTGGATTTTCACCTATCGCGGGGGTCTCTGGGACTTAACTCCCGCGATAGGTGAGGGATAACTGTATTATATATCTGTGAGTGGGCACCCCCCCAAAGAAACAGAATTATCTCCTAGAGGGTGGGTTCTTTGTAGTACAGACTTCCCCCGCTAGGTGGCTGTTCTAGGAACCCATGCGTATTGGTGTACCAGCTGATGTTGTTGTGAGAGGCTGTGTTCAGCTTCAGTGAATTTTTTGGAAGACTCTTTCAGTTCGTTTGCCCATTTCAAATACACCTGCCCACACCATGCTGAGTGTTCAGCAGTTTTTGAGCAAAAACGACATGACCCCCATGACCCACCCTCCCTATTCAACTGTCTCTCCCCAAGAGACTTTACTTTGTTTCTCCTGGATGAAAAAAGGTCCCCAAAGGGAAACATTTTGCCAATACGGAAGAACTAAAACAAAAAATGGAAGAAACACCAAAAGATGTCAAAATTAGTGAGTTCAAAAACTATTTTGAGTAGGGGAAAAAAAGTCTAGATAAATATATTGCATCAAACGGAGAGTACTTTGAAGGTGACTAAAGTTTAAGTAAAGTTTAAGTAAGAAAAAATATACAATTTTTATAAATAAATTCTGTGTTTTTTGGGTCTTCCCTCATATATGGATATATACACACACATACACATAAGCATATATACATTCCTAGATCCAGATTGTGGGTTCTAAACACTATTCTCAAAGGACTCAAAAGTCTGGGACAGAAAACAAAAGATGAGCCTCAAGTATCCCTTTCAAATAACAAGGAAACTATCATAAACAACTAGGGTCATGTCAGCAGGACTCAACACCAATTTAAAGAGGTTCCTACACCACTTTCCAAAAATGGGACAATTTGAACATTAATTATTATACAGACTGCAGGAAGTTTAATAACAAATAATGTTTACATCCATAAGAACATATTAATATTTACAAAAAATGTTTTAAAAGCTTGATCACCATTGGTAAACAAAGGCAAAAAAAAAAGTCAAGCTGTTACAGGGTGCAGCCAAGAAATGGGCCCAAACAAAGATTTGTAGTAGGGTCCAGAACTCAAGGTATCCAGGAAATATTAGAAATATGTATATAGAATGTTCTCACCCCCACAGGTCTGAACTGGGTGGGGGATGGGACTCATAGAGCGGGCCCATTCAGAGCTGTTGGGAATAGGAGCAGCTTTGCAGCCAGCCTCTGCCATGGTCATTTAACATATCTATAACCTTTAACTGGTTCCATAGATATGTTAAATAGCTGTGGCCATGCTTCGAGCCAGGGGGATGGAGGAGATTTCCACCCAGGATGTAGCCAAGAGGCAACTCCCCCTAAACACAGAGCCTGCGTGAAACTTGGAGATGGTTGGCTCTGGGTCATGGGGTCACCCCTGCCCACAGCTAACATGGCAGCCCCAAAAAACTGGAGGAATATGAAGTGCTGGCAGGTGTAGCCGAATGAAGGAGGAGTCGGAAATAGAGAAGGTTGGCACGGGGAATTTAAACCCAGACACAGCAGCCATATCTCTCTCTTGGACCGTGCAGCTGAGGAGTGGGTACCCCTCAGCGTGAGAGACAGATGCAGGACCACGTGGTCTTAGGTGCCTTTCTTTGCCACGTGGCCTAGGAAGCAGCAGAGACTTTGCCTGGAAGAAACGGAGTAAAAGGACTCTTGCTGGTGGGCCATGAGAAGGTGCCACATGGTTTTGGATTAACCGGAGTTCTTTGGATTAATTTGGAGATCGCAGTGGCAACACAGCGGATGGTGTTGGAACTGAGGGTCTGCCTGTATCACGCTTCTACTTCTTCTCCTACGGTACCCTGGACTGGGGAAAGGGGGGAAGGAAGGACTGTGGGTGTTTATGGGTATTCTAGAGAACTTTAGTATTTTAAAGGAGACCTTAAGTCATTATCCCAGGCCTGTATAACATGTAAATAAACAATTCTTTTCCTTTTCACAAGTCTCTGGTATTGAGAGATGTCTTTCCATTGGCGGCATGCATAACAGACCTTGGTGCAGGGTTGGGGTACCGTTAGGCGTGTCCCCAGGCCTTGCTCTGTAACAAAGCCTTTCCTATGTGAACTGAACTAACAATATAGAAAAGAAATAAAAGTCTCACTTTATAAAAATGTTTCTGTTAATATGTGAGGAAAGAATCATGGAATTAGAACAGCATAATTTTGTAAATTGTAATGAATCAATATTTCATGAATTGGACATCAGTGGCTGTTGATATCACAAAAAAGAGAGACAACCAAATATTTTGTGCCTCCAGATGAAAAAGCCCAACATTGCTTAAGAAGTAATTATGTCAAAAAAAAATAAAAAATAAAATCCAACTGGAACTTGATCAAGCTTATATACACAATTACCAATTTGCAAGAAATACAAAAGATGAAGAAACCTGTTAATCTACACAGCAGGGATGCAATCAACACATTCCAGACTGTGATAAATTCTACAAAATAAAAAGCCCAGTTCCTTCTGCAAATAAATTGGAAGAAAAAAAATGGAGGGTGCACCTGTAATTTAGAAGAAACTTAAAAGATATATCAACCAATCAATTATGTAGATTTGGCTTAGCTCCTGATTCAGAAAAAAAGCACATTAAAAAATTATGACACTGATTAAATAATTGGAAATCAAACACTTATGGGATATGGATGTTTTATGATATTAAAAGTTGTTAATTTTGTCTTTGACAATGGTATTTTGGTTATAATAAAAACAAATAAAATAAGTACTTATCTTTTAGACATGTACTTAATATTTATGAATGTATGATGTTCAGTACTGTCTTCAAAATATTATGGAAGAAAAGGAGGTAAAAGATGAAAATTTATTGTTCATGAGTAGATAACTTTTGATTCTAGGAGATAGGTACCTGGGAGTCCATTACACAATACTTCCAATGCTTATAGAAGTTTGAGAGTTTTTAAACGTTTTTTTAAGTGATGGCACACCTCAATATTTATTACCTAGGCACATATCTCCCAACTTTTAAGTTCTTAATGGCAAAAAAAAACCCTGAAATTTTAATCTAGTGTAAAATTAGATATAGAACATTATCCACTCCTCCTAAAAACAGATATCTGCAGTGATCTCTGCCAGATAGTGAGATGTTGTCAGTGTGAATAAGAAAGGCCAATACAAAAGAATGCTTCCATAGTTGGTCTCTATGAATTTCTGAAATTATACATTGTAACCTGTGCCAAAGGAACCCTCCTTATTTAGGGGTGGGGGAACGATATGGTACTGAAAAAATAATCTATCAAAGAACCCCAGAATCTACATGATGGCTTCTCCCTATGTGTATCCTCTCAGAGGATGTGAACTTTTCTCCTGTCTCTTTCACCCTGACCCTTCCATGACCTTAAATTTCCTTGACAAAACTGTAGCAGCTTAGCCTTTTACAGCTGCAGATGGCTGCAGAAGACTCTTTCAATAAAGAGGCTGGCATCTGCAAGGTTTCCATACCATTGAGTAAGGGGCAGTGGGGGGTGTTCACACCAGGCCAGGTGGGCACTCTCAGTAAGCCTCGTGGCATTTCTGATGCTTATTTGCCAGGAACCAGGGGAAGGTGATGCATCAAGTGCCCCAAGAGAGCCCCAGGCAGGAAGTGCAGCAATGTCACCTGGCCTGCCCTGCCAGACACGTGTGCCGGGAGACCAGAAATCCTTCCCTGAGGTCTCCAAAATACATGTGTCTATCTTCATAAAGTATTTACATGAGAATTTTTAAAGGATAGATTTTCTAACTATTGGTTCTATTTTCAAAGTTTTATTTCTAATGTACACAATGACATTCTTGAGGGGGCATAAAACCCCGTCTTCTGTAATTGGAGTTTACAGAACAGAAAAACACAGGCCATCTGGGACGTCCTGTAATTGACTTTCACCACGTACAATCTCAGTAAAACACTGGCAGGGGTGCATTGCCAGTAGCATTTTTTTCAAGGCACTTTCACCCTTATCACCATTCCCATAATTATTATTCCGTTAGCATCTACTACATGCCTGATCAGCATATGGGCTTCTCGTGGAAATATATTCTTGCATACTGTTTCTAATGCTACTTTTTTTCTGAAGGGAAACAAAACATAGTGGACTGAAATAAATGAGAGTAAAATTGTAAGTACTACCTTCCATACCATATGTTCTAATTTAAATGTAAGAGTAAATTATTCTTCAACTTCAGTACCATACTGCTTACACATTACTTGGAACCTAGGGCATCTCACTGTGCTGCAGTGACTGTTCACATGTTTGTCATTTGCCTCCACAATTCTGTAACTCGTTTAGAACAGGCACCATGTCTGTCTGATCCACTCTTGTACATTCAACACCTAGCACATAGCAAGGGCTCGATTCACATTTATCAAATGAAGGAGTAAATGAATGAACGATGAGCAAATATAACTCACAGTTTATCACATTTTGCAAAGGCATGATATCAAGTCATTCTACTAGAGATAGTTAACATACTGTCTCATTTAATCCTCACAAAACTCCTACAAGAAAATATTATTATTCCTGTTCTACACATAAGAAAATTATAGCTCAGAAAGCCTAAGTGATTGATTCTAATTCACATGGTGAGGAAATGGTAGAGTTAGGAGTCCAGCCTATGCCTGACATTTTAGAACTCTTGGTCTTTCTGCCACCCTCGTCTTCTGCCTCTAGACATGACACCATCTTTCAAAGGGCAGAGAAAAATAGAAGCTGATAGAAAGATCCTGCCTTTACGAACTGAAGAAGGTGACCTCAGAGCCACATGACACAGCAAGGGCGCTGCTCCCTTCAAGCAGAACAGCTGACTCTCAGCCATCACTAGTCTAATTTTAAGGAAAAACTTAAAATATGTTTTCATTCACACACATTTGCCTTTGTGTGGCTGTGGTCTGTGTTCTTTATGTTGTTCTAAACAGACCTTTTTCTCTCTTTTTCTAGTCACATCTATGAAACAAGAGAAATTATGTTTTTTTTTCATCAAATCCTATCACAGCTGCACCTAAAAAGTATACCTCAAAGTTTCTCATTTAAAAGATATGAAACTGCAAGTTTCTAGTGAGTCTATTTATTCTTTATTGCATGTTCAGATTGGGTGGAAGAGTTTATTCATCTCCTTCACTTCCTAGGGCTGTTCCTCTCTCTGCTCCTTCTTATCTTCATGACGTTTTGGGATTTCAAATTGTTTATGGGGCCAACCTCAGGATTGCCAGTGCTTCATAGGATACATAGGGTAATTAGGTTCAGTTCAATTCTTTTTCTGGGGCAGAAAAAATTGATGGATATTTTCCATGCCTTTAGCACAAGTGGGCCCTTATTTTCAGGGAGGTAATAAAAAAAGAAAAGAGAAGGACGGGAAAAGAAAGGAAAGGAAAGGAAAAAGAAATAGTGATGACCTAGTCCTTTATTAGTTAGGTATTGTTTGTTTTTTAAGCTGCTTGCTTTTTACTAAGTATTAATGTTTCCCAGACAATTTTGCCCAAGAAATATTATTTAAACTGTGAAGGCAGATAAAATATTATAATGATACTCAGAGTGCATCATTCTTATCAGCTAGTAGATTGCCTGGTACTGCACACAAAATAACCAAATAGATGCCCTAAAGGAGGCAAAATTATCCTCTATTCATTCAAAGATGAAAAATTAGATCAAAGTAAAACACCCATTTGCTCGCAAGTGAGCTTCATGAAGAGTTTAAATTGGAGTATTTCTATTCAGTAATAGAGGTCAATGACACCAATATGTTATTTTCAACCAGGTGGAAATGTATTTTTAAAGGTTTATGTATAATCAGGTGGATCTTTGTGCCTAAATGGGAAATGAGGAGAGAATTTCTGTGTATAACAAACATGGATACTAGTTCTTTGTTTCTTAATAAATCAAAGAGCTATCATATGTATTTTTGAAATCTATTCTAAAGCAATCAGAAATGGTAAAATTTTCTTCTTTTTTATGGCCAATTAGTATCCCATTGTGTAAATGTCCCATAGTTGTTTTATCCATTTTATCTACTCATGTAATGATGGACACTTGAGCTGCTTCCATGTCTTGGCAATTGTAAATAATGCTGCAGTGAACATCGAGGTGCTTATGTTCTTTCAAATTAGAGTTTTGGGTTCCTTCAGATATATTCCCAGAAGTGGGGTCACTGGGTCATAAGGCAGATCCATTTTAATGTTTTGAATTATTTCCATACTGCTTCCCACAGTGGCAGGAGCAATCTGCATTCCTGCCAACAGTGCAAAAGGCTCTCCTTTCTCCACATCCTCTCCAGCACTTGCTGTTTCCTGATTTGTTGATGATGGCCATTCTCACAGGTGTGAGATGGTATCTCTTTGTGGTTTGAATTTGCATTTCTCTGCCAGTTAGTGTGGCATTGAGCATCTTTTCATATGTCTGTTAGCAATCTGTATGTCCTCCTTAGAGAAGTGTCTGTTCAGGTCATTTGCACATTTTTTAATTGGGTTCTTTGGTTTTTTGGTGTTGACTTTTGTAAGTTTTTTGGTGTTGACTTTTGTGTGTAGATATTAACCCCTTATCAGATGTGTTGGCGACACATCTGATAGATGGTTCTCCCACTCTGTGGATTGTCTTTTTATTTTGTTGATGATTCCCATTGCTGTGCAAAAGCTTGTTAGTTTGATGTAGTCCCATTTGTTTACTTTTTCTTTGTTTTCCTTGCCTGGGGAGATATACCCAATACAAAGTTGTTATAAGCAATGCCAAGATTCTGCTGCCTATGTTATCTTCTAGGATTTTTATGGTTTCTGGTCTTAGCTTTTGCGACAGTATGGATGGACCTGGACAACATTACGCTAAGTGAAATAAACCAGTCAGAGAAAGACAAATACCATATGATCTCACTCATATGTGGAAGCTACTGAACAAACTGAACTAACAAGAAAAATGGGGACAGACTCATAGATGGAGAGCAGGGTGACAGAGGGTAGTGAGGGGATGTTAGAGGTGGAGGGATGGAGCAAAAAGGGAAAAGGACTCATGGACATGGACAGCAATGTGGGGGTTGGGGGGTGAGAGGCATATAAGAGGACTAAATGGCAATGGAAAAAATACAATGAAGATTAAAAAACAATAATGCAATGAGACATCAAATGAGTAGACAAAAGTACCAGTATGTTACCAAAGATGTCACTCTTGTCTTCTCAACAAACTATTAGTATCACCTGGTGATCATATTATTTACTAATATGCTCTACCATTGTTCCTCTTTCTTTCCAAACCGTCTTTAAAATTCTAGCCTTCCATGAAGCATTTGATCAGAGAATAAGAAAATCACTTCCTCACACAAAATGATTATTTTTAAAAAATCATCTTTATTTGCTCTGTCACCTCTTCTAGTATAGAACTATATTTCATCTCTGCTTTGTGCAATACTTTGCCAGACACAAAGGAGAGTTAATGAAATAGGAGTTGTGCTAATTCTGATGCATCCTGCGCTTGTTCACAAGGGACATTTGCTGAAGATTAAAAATAAATTTACAACTAATTGACTGCCAGCCATAAGCTATCCTACCGAGACTGCCAAACTACCAACTAGAAAGAAAATGACTGAGCAGATCTTGCCAACCCAAAGATTAAAAACAACTTCCCTACCTAACTTGCCTATTCAAACGAATGGCAACTTCAATATTCTGTAATTCTCCAAAGAACCCACATCAGGAAATCAACCTTTAGTTGCAAGTGTTGAGCTCCTTCCCCTAAATTGTCCCTTTCAAGCTATCAGTGAGCACATATTTATTGAAGACATGTATATGCCTATCTTGAAAACTCTGGAAATGTAACCATAAGACACCCACAACTCTTTCCTTTGTGGTGTGTATCCTAGCAAGGAAAGAAAATAGTAAGACTAAGTAGTAAGAGGCTAAATAAGATGAGACAGATGAGGAAGAGAGTAATAATGCATTCCAGTGACAGGGACACTTAGGTTTCTTATTTTCTATTTGTCCCACCCACCTCAAGTTGAAAGCAGTCTTTATACTTCTAAACCTTGTGCATAAGAGATGATCCAGGAAAACTTAATGATAGTCTTTCCCAGTGAAAAATCCACAATGGTATAAGAACAATCAGCTTATGGTCATGTGGGTGAGAAATTGAAAGGTACTGAGGAAATAAGACTGGTTTATTTGAGGGCTTGACTGTCCCTTGGAACAGGAGCTAACAGCCAGCATAGCTTTACCAACTGAGACTTTTCTTTCTCCTTTTCATCATCCTTTTTTCCCCTTATTAGCTGAACATTCTCTTTTCTCTTTCTTTGAGATTTTGTCTGCCATCTCGCTCCCTTCTTTCGCAAAGACTGATGTCATAGATTATGTTTGTATGACAGGAATTAGGTATTAATGTTCATCATATCTAATTTTCCTCCACTTTTGGTGAGGCGTTTCCCTGCCCCCTTGAAGTTAGGTGTAGCCATGTGGTAGTTTTGGCCAAAGAAACGTGAATGGCACTCTGGATCAGGCTTTTTATGGCTTCTATTTGGCTTGTCAGCTCGATCTCATCTCCTGCTGGGGAAAATGCTGAAGCTTAGGGATTAGATGGCAGTGTTGGAAGATGCAGAGTCTCCTTTAGCCTTGGTTCCCACATGACGGTGAAAAGCAAACTCTCCCTGACAGCATGAATGAGAAATAACCTGAAACGTGGTGGTTGTTACCACAGCATAACTTGAACTATTTAGATAGATGCAGATGGGAGAAAGGCTATCCAGCATACACAGTCATTAGGATGCTGGCAGCATAATTCATGCATTTAACAAGTTTACTGAGTTGCCGCTATGGAAGTGCCAGGACCTAAACTGGAAATGCAGAGAACAGACAATACAGTTATATAGCTTCTGCCCTCAAAATGCTTGTTGTCAAATGAAAAATAAAAACTGACACAAATACAATTATGCTAGAAGTTGAGGGGAAGACCTTTTTTATTTTTTTAATCAGCGAAACAGAATGAGCAAAAGTTTGGCAAAATCTGTCTAAACTGTGTGCAGCTTCAAGTTAGGAGTCCAGGCGTATATCTGTAAGTCATTATGGTTGGTATTTTATCATCAATCTACTTAATGTTAAAGAACATGTGTGACATTAGATAAGATACTGAACTTGTGTTTGCATCTTAAAATGGAGGAAAGATGGTATTTCTCCCTTTTAGATTACTGAAATGTGATTTATATCCAATAGTAGGGAACATCTACGTACGCTAAATTCTTAGGGCAAAACGACTTCCCAGGTAGAGGATCAAGTAGATAAGCGCCTGGCTGTGGTTTCAGTAGCTGTGCACAACTACTCTAAGCCTCCGTCTTCTGTGTCAGTCATTCCACAGGTGCCCATTTAGCACTCACTGTGTGCCTGGTCCTGTGCTGGGTTCTAGGGACAGGCCAGTAAGCAAGGCTTGGTCTCTGCCCCCATCTACAAGCCATAAGGGAACCTGGACTTTAAACCTTAAGTATTGTGACCATTAATGATAAGTGACACATTTACTGATAGCCACAAGGGGGATTTTGTTTGGACTGTATGGTTGAGGGGCTTAAATGGAGAGAGCCATCAGGGATAGTCGATAATTAAACTAAGTTTGAAAGAATCTGTAAAGCCAGAATAACAATATTTACCTTGAAGGTGGCTCTAAGGATTAAAAAAAAACAAACAAACAAAACTACATGTAAAATATCCTGGCAAACAGTTTGTTCTTAATAGATGCTGGTAATTGAATAGAAACCTGTGCTTACATCATCAAAAACAAAGCACAAAAGGGGGAACAAAGATAAGCTTTGACCACGTATTAATGTATAGTTTGCTACAATCATTGCCGCTGTCAATAGTAAAACAGTGCACTGAGCTGTTTTATGAAGGTATTTTTGTTTCCACTGACATCTCCCAATTCAACCACAGGGGCAGCCCTTGTCTTCCTGTCTGCCTTGTTTTGGTTTTGTTTCATGTACCTTTCCTGGCAACCGGGTGCATTTAGTTGACTGGTTGCCATAGGAGCCTGCTTACTCTGAAGGACAGTTGAGTGTTCTAGGGAAATCAACAAACTACAGGAAAGGAAAGACTGAAGGTCTGTTGTACAGATTATGAGTCAACAGGTAAATTTGGCTCACTCTATTCCAAATTACTTCTAGGTGGGGTCCAGTCTCTGGTGGAAATGGCGGCCTGAAGGTTTTATTGCTCCAATATAGGTGTTTTAACAAATCATTTTTACCTTATTTGCATGGCTGTAAACAGCTTAAATAAGTGTCTCGATTTTACCACTTTATTTTATTTTATGACTAACTTTCTTTTATTGCTACATAAATGAACTTTATGGAATTTTTAACTTAGTTTCCATTGCATGGAAGTGAAAAGGAATTTTAAAATCCGATGATGATAATTGTAAATGACATACAGAACAGGATGAAATACATAGAACTGCTCAATAGTGGGCATAAATAGGTAGAAAAATATTGAACATCTATATCCATAAGACTTTCAAGGTGAGTCTACCGAAAGAAAAATATATATTCATAAATGCACAACCAAGGGCTGAACTTAACTCAATATGCATTTCAATTGAGCAAATCACTTCACTTCTTTGTAGAGGTGGGAAACTGGCGTGTACTTTGACAAGCACATATTAATTCATTGAAAACTCTCAATAATCTTTTGAAGTAATATTATTGTTATTCCAATTTTTTGAAAGAGGAAATTGAAGTTAAAGTCAGAGAAAGAGAGTAAGTGCTTTTCCTGTTCCCTCAAGAACAAGAAAAATAAACCAGTACTTTTATTATTTCAGTTGAATTTGTGAAGTAAATTAAAATTTAAATTGTTTCTAGTAACTAAGAAAAAGTGTGACTTTTAAAAACACAAAGAAGATGAAAACTGTGCCATCCACTGTGCCATAAAAGCAAAGTTACAGAGAAATGAGAAAGAAAAAACAAACAGGGGCTTATGCTCTGTTGTTTGTTGAAAAGGAAGCACTATTACATTGGCAAAAACAGCCCTGCACTTTCATTCAATGGAAAGAAATCAGAAAGTTCTCTGGAACATATTTGGGCTTAGTGGAAAATAATGTCCTGGTGTAAAAGTATAGCCATTGTAGATAAATAACCATTTGTAGCTTCTTATCTTGGTTAAACTGTTATCTCCCAGTCTGTGAAAGATAATTTGGGTCTGTTGCAGAGCTTTCGAAAGAAAACACTCTGCCTCTTATGAAATCCATCTTCCCAAGCTTTGCTCCAGTTCGAAGGCATTCTGTCAATAACTTGGAAATAACATCTCTGAAAAGCAGACTGTTAGCCCTAAGTAACATCTCCCTCCGCTGAATTATATTTTCCTCACCTAAATAGCAGGTGGGGCTTGAAAGCAATAGAACATCCCTGTAGAGAATTTCTGGGCTTTCCATCACTGAAATATAAAGATATGCTTCAGGAAAAGGCAGAAGTGTGGCATCCAAATCAATTGAACGCTTAATGGAAAAGTGCAGAGCCACTGGAACAAAGCAGCTGATAAGCACTAGATTACAGACTTTCCACAGGGTAAAATGAGCTCAAGACAGGTGAGCTGAAAGCCGCAGATTAGAATCCTTCGCTGCACTTCCTAAAGTTAAAGTTTACTTCATTACTAACCACTTTGTCCTCAAGAGAAGAGTTTTAAGGATTTTTACAATCCTGGATTTTGCTATTGGGAAAGTTGAAATAAAGAATTAAAGTTAAATACAGAAAAAGTGCATACGATAATATTTGTTTTTTATTGTGTTCAAGTACACATAACATAAAAGTTACTATATTAATCATTTTTAAGTGCACAGTTCCGCCATTCTAATTTATTTCTTTTCTTTTATGTCTCCTTTTCCTCATGCCTCAGGCCTCGATAACCACTGTTCTATTCTCTGTTACTATGAGTTTGGCTTTTTTTCCCCTCTAACATACATCACATACAGGTGGAATCATCAAATATTTGTCATTTTGTCCAGCTTATTTCATTTAGCCTAATGCCCTCTAGACTGATCTATGTTATCACAAGTAGTACAATTTCCTTTTTTAAAGCTGAATAATATTCCACTATATAAACATATACAAATATATAATCCCATTATATATATATATATATCACCTTTTCTTTACCCATTCATTCATCAATAATATTTTATATAATCAAATGCTTTCCATTTCTAGAATGGCATTTAGCATCAGCTATCGGTATTCCTATTAGCAATGAGTATAGATGTCTAGAGTACATTCACCTTGGAGATTCTCCTAGCTCTTCTCTATATGACAGGATTCCACCCACACTAATAAATGGAAACTTCACAAACCATAGGCCCACAACCTAGCAGAGTATGGCTGTAAAGGTCTCAAGATTAAGTACAATTATTAAACAGGCAGAACCTAAAGCCTCCATGTCCACATACACTTGGTAAACAGCTAGGATATAAATGATCGGCTCCAGTATTCAGACGTTTCCCTGTATCTTGCACACTCTGCAGTTTGCACTAAATCACTATTTAAAAAAAAAATCCCAATAATTCATCCTCTTCTAGTCTTAGTAAAAAGTATTTACACACCTAAGTGGATTCTGATCCCCCCCCCCCTCGCAGTCAGCATGGAATGAGAGAAAAGGTCAGGAGCCTATTGCTAATCCCTTCGCTGCCACATGTCACCTCTAACAAAAGTCACTTCTCATCTGAGCCTCCTGCCTTCGTCCGCACAGTGTGGGAGCTGAGAGGGCCGAGGTCTAGAGTCCCTTCCAACCTGAAGACTGTGGTAATATAGATCCACTTCCAGCTTCCAGGTGCCTGGCAAAACTCCTAGTTTCTGTCTGTGTTGTTTCCCAATGTACATTTAAATTATGGGTCCCTCAAGTAAATTTCAATAAAAAGGCTTCTTTACCCAGAGTTAATTGCAAGTTTTAAAAGAAGGAAGGGGATAACCCACACGAAGAGTTGTTCAGAGCCCAGAGATTGCTACCAGTATTAGAATCAACACCTTTGTTTTGCCAAAATTTCTCTCTGAAGTCGCACTGGCCAAACCTCTTCATAAAAGAGGCAGGTTCAGGTGGAATGTCACACCCAACCTAACAACAGTGGGAATTTAAAGACATTGCTAAGTTGTTATCACACGAAGTTGAAGTTTTATATTTTATCCCACATTACTAGCATCCCTTGCTAGGGACAAAACCAGAAATAAACTTTCAACTAGTTAAAAATATTTTACTTGACCTAAGAAAAATCAATTGCTTGCTCTCAATATGCCCAGGCCCACGGCCATTAGATGAGCTTCATGGGCCCCAGACCCTGCCACTCTGGACTTCCTGTCTCACGTCATATCAAACACATTGATATGCTTTCACATCTTGTTCTAAATATAAAAATTTTTGGATCTGCAAAAGGATTGTATTTATTTATTTATTTAATCCTCACCTGAGGACATTTTTCCATTGCCTTGAGACAGAGAGAGAGAGAGAGAAACATTGATTGGCTGCCTACTCATATGCCCACGGACCAGGGATCAAACCCACAATCTGGGTATGCGCCCTGACCAGGAATGGAACCCAGGCCTTTTGGCTATAGGACAACGCTCCAACCAACTGAGCCACAGAGGCCAGGACTGCAAAAGGATTTTTATCATCTTTTTAAAATTGTTTCATTTTGAGGTTTTTTTTCTCTTATTTTGTAGCCTTCAGTTTCTTTTTTCGGATCTTGAACATTTTCATTGGCTTTCTAAATGTATCATACCCCTAATGTCCAATGAATTCAAAGGGACCAACATTGCCACCTGGAAGCTGTCTTTCTGAGATATTAATTTATTAGGAAACAAGACTCGGGAAGAAACTTGGACCCTCCCTGCTTGCCTGCCCAAGATTTGAAGTAGGAAGAAAGTACTTCAGGAAGGGAATCTTAGGATGTCTGCCTTAGCCTAATTTGAATTAAGTATGGTAAATAAGAGGACTTCGGGCAGGGGTGTGTTAGCTTCCTACCCTTTGTCTCCCGTTGTTTCTGAGCTGCCCAGCAAGAATTTCCCTGCCAGTGTGTTCCACTCTCCCTCAACTACATATATATCGTGTAAATCGCTCATTCCACCTCTGAAACCTAATACCTCATTCTCCCCCCTTTCTACTTTGCTCCTTTGTCCAAAAATGTTTCATATACCCAATGTTGCCGCACTGTCTTTGGAATTTTTATGGAATTTTCATGCCTATGTGAATCCCCCATATGCATGTATTAAAACTTTGATTTTTCTCCTGTTAATCCGCTTCTATTAACTTGATTATTAGCCCAGCCTGGAAAATTTTCGAAGGTAGAAGAAAACACACCGATTTTTTTTAGCCCCCACAAATTAAAAACTTCATGATGAGCCCTGTGTTCAACACTCTGCTGAAAATACACCCGGTCATCAGAACGGAGCCGCACCCTTAAGGCACATCCTGTGATGCCTCCTCCAGACACCCCGAGGCCAGCTGCCCCCCTTGAACCTAACTGTGCTCTGGAGCCTCCAAAGCCAATTCAAGCTGGGTTGTGAGGTAGAGCCCTTAAACTCCTGAAAAATAAAACAGATTCAGGAGAAGAAACAGAAGTAAATGAAAGTTTCCCCTTCAGAATATCAGTTTGAAAATGACCTTAAAAAAACTGTGTGCCTTTCTGGAAGTTGGTTCTTCCTGTCTCATTACAGACTGACCTTTGAAATGGAGTTTTGCCAATATGCCATGGTTGTATTGAAGTGGAGCTTCAAGTTCCACAGATGGGAGTTTTCAAGGAAAGCAACTTGGCACCTAAGAAGGCGGAGATTGTAAACCAGAAACTTTGTACTGTACTTGGTATTGGAAAAATAATTAGCCTGCCAGAACACACATCTTCTGTATTCTGATGCCTGGTATCTAATCTAGAAAACATTCTAATTGTTCTCAATTTTTCCATGACAAAATACAAACTGTTGCCTAAGAGGAAAAAGAAATCCCAGATAATCTTGATTACAGGGTCAAGGATACATTTAGGACAGCAGCTCTTATCCAGCTTTGTTTGGGACATCACAAAGGCATTTCACTAAGGATCCCCTTGAGTGTTTCAAAACAACCTATGTCAATAAAGTCCACTGATAATTAGAACAGGAAACCTGTTCAAGAATATGAAGTTCAGAATCATATGAGAAGTTTCTTCTTAAAATGTTCTAGACCTGTGGTCAATGCTGCACTCTCCTCGGATTGTCCCTGGCCAAGGCCCGTCAGCACCCACAGATGCTCCTGCAGCTTCCAAAGTGAATGGGCCTTCTTTCCCCAACCCCAAACCAGGACACATGCATGACAGTGGAACAGAATATGTAAAATTCACACTTTCCTCAAATATCCAAAGTGCATTATCTCTTTACCAGGGAAGATCCTTCTATGAAACGGCATTTAGGGGAAAGAGGGTAAAATGTCCTCCATAGCCATGTTCAATTCTTACTGATAAATCTGCCTTCTTCCTTTATCAGCAGAGAGAAGAATGAGGGGGTATCGTTGGGAAAGGACTTGCCAGCCTTCACTGCCCTTCTCTTCTTCCAAGAGCACTCACTGCAAAGAGAGATTTATGTAGAAACTAAACAAATGTATCCTTCCTACTCGAGATTAAAGTAGTAGTATGCCGCAGCCCGCTGCAGCAGGGTGGTCGTGGGATAGGGTGAGGGACTGAAATAAAGGAGAGGACCAAATGCTCTGCTGGCATAAGGCAACTTTATTCAAAGCTACAAGG
>PVJI01000054.1:41677-192285 GCA_004026765.1 Micronycteris hirsuta
TGATCTGGCTTCGGCCCCAGGATGTCTTGTTCTCATAGAATGACCTTGCAGCGGAACACTGATTATCAAGAACATACTCTTCCCAGGGTTGAGAAGCAGTCAAGGCCCGAGGAGTTGTCAAGGCCGGAAACCAGGCCTAGTCACCACACCTGCGGTGCCAGACCCTATCCACGACCCTATAAGACCCTCCTGGGCTACTGCAGTAGTACACATAGCCATATTATATTTCAGAAGTGGGATGACTGGACTTTTCCTGAGTTATTCATCAGTCCATAGAAGACAATTGTGTATATTTCTTCGTACTTTTCTTTCACCGTCATACCCCGTGTGGTCCTGCTGACCTCATCGGACTTGGGATCTGTCGGGCAAACATTATCCCTGGGTGTCTCCCATCCCATCTAACCCCAGTCAGGCTGAGAATGGTGTCTGGGGTCCTGCAAAATGTGGCTCCTGGGGAATTAACAACTCTGTTCTGGAGTTGGGTGGACCATGACAGCCCGGGCCATCCCCCAGCAGTCCCCACTGGTGGCCCAGTTTATTCTTGCATGGCTCTGGGACCAAAACCAGGGAGCCTGATGCCAAATCAGCAGGACACATGCGAGCATGCGCAGATAGCAGACTCCTCCCCCTACCTTGCCCCAGCCACCTCCACTCTGGCTCCCAAAAGCTCCAGGCCTGTGTGAACAGCTGTGGGCCCAGAGCAGCAGGCCATTTTCCTGCGGCTGGTGTTCCCGCAGTGCCCTCCTGATGCAAAGCTCGAAGACGGCTTTACTGCTGTGTGCCACCTGGAAGGTACACAGAGCCCCTGTGGAAGTCTGGTCTCAAAGGTGCCTCATCAGCGGACCTCTTGGCACTTCTAAGAAATTCCTATAACTCAGAAGTGACTGGCCCAACTTCCCTTCCTCATGAGGACGACTTTTTTTTTTCCCCAATTGGTGACAAGTATTAGATAAAATGGTACTTCTCACCCCTGACTTAATAGCAAACAGGTATATGCATTCTGCATATTATTTTGGTAGGTTGTTTTTTAAATCTTTCTACTCACAGTCTTGTGTGGGTACTGCTGCCTGTTGGATATATTAACTGCACCACCTCTTTTCTAACTAACTGGGCATTGGATTAGGCAGAAATTCCTGGTGAAAGCGAAACAGTGCGGTCAGTGTATTATAACTTTCAAGTAGGGAATGACAAAAAACAGGTAACAATATCCTCTAAAAGAGGCCTATATGGGGAGAAAATTGAGTTAGGTGGCTTATTAGGATTTTTATTGAATTTTAAGAACTTTCTGATTTGTTTTGCTTTTAGAACCGGCCCATCCCCTGTCCTTTGAAAGCACATTATGTAGTCTGTAACTGTATCCTCTGCGATGAACATTTTCAAGAGCGTTTAATTTTTAAATGGACTGGGAAGCTTACCACTGGGACTGTTTTTAAAGCGTGTTAGATATTTCACAACCTAACTATTATGAGATGTTTAGCTATTTGCTCTGCCTTCTGATTAGAACTACGTCTAGAACCCCTTTAATTAATATTTTGTATTGCTAATAAGAATTGAGGCCGAAAGTTATGAAATTAATAACTACACTGCTATTGAGTGGCAAGAGACCTAACTTCAAGAGTTCTTTCCATCTCGTGGTGATACTTAGCTATATTTTAGTAATTTGAATTAATTTCGTTAGACTTTTAGAGGAAATCTAAAGGCCTTTTAGTAAAGCTATTCCTTTTATCCTCTAGCAGTGCATTTGATAACTCTAAAATTAATCACCGTTCATTTATTCAACAGATATTGAACCAATGCTATATACAAGAGACTCAAGTCGCTAAAGACGAAGAAAGTACACAGTATATAAGGCATGGCCCTGCATTCAAGAAGTCTAGCAGGAGTGATTTTAACCTTGGCAGTTCTCAGGGCTGACTTACCCAGTGGGCACAATGGGCGGTGTCTAAATCCCATGGTATTTTTAGGGACCATGAAATGTTTTAATTTCAGTATGCTTTTCAATCAAAAGAAAAATGAATATATCCAGCCCGGATTATATTTGCCTTTATACCAACACTGTCATAAAATATAAATTTTACTATTTTTTTTTTAATAGAGGAAGAGTCTCATGATGGCAGAGGTGCCCAGCACCCGGGAAAGTCGCACTGTGGCTCTGGAAATGCTGCCCCAACCCAAGGAACCTGAGTGCTTTTTTTTGCCAGAACTACCACCTCAGACCGTATCTGTCACCTTCTTGTCTCTATTTCTATATAGCACTCGGGGATTTTGGCTTCAGGTTAAAACTTCCTTTGCAGAGATCCAACCCCAAAGATAACTCGGATGATTTACCAGCAGGGTAGCTTTCTGACCTCTGGAAACAAGGAGGTGCTCCATACAGACAATTTAGAATTAAGACACCATGGCCTAGTCCTAACCAGTTTGGCCCAGTTGGTTGGGCATCATCCCACAAAGCGAAAGGTCGCTGGTTCAAGGCTACTGATCAATGACCCCCCTCTTTCTCCCTCCCTTCCTCTCTCTATAAATAAATAAATAAAATATTTTTTTTAAAAAGACACCATAGCATTCAATTTATGCCATTTCATGATCTTAGCAAAACCTCCAGAAAGACATATTTAAGATTTCCCAAACTGTACGATGTTAATAGATGTCCTTGGGGGATGGGAGGAGCTCTGGTGACCAAATAATGGGGGAATGCTATATATAATATACTTGCTCTTGTTGATTATCAATGAGCACATTAAAAGTTATCTGATGCCCAAGTATAAGAAATCTGGTTGACTTTGTTGAATCCAGCGTTTTCTAAAGTTATTTAAACTCAAAGCCCTTTTCGAAGAATGTTTCCTTACCATTTCATGGGACATTACTGTGCCTTGGAACATAATTTGGGAAATACTGGTCTATACCAGGCATTGGCAAGCCTTTTATTTAAAGGGTCATATCATAAATATTTTAGGCTTCATGGGCCAGATAGTCTCTGTCACAAGTACTCAACTCTGCAGTTGTAGAGGGACAGCAGCCGTAGGCGCTACATTAACAGCACATTCCAGTACAACTCTGCTTATAAAATAAGCAGTGGACTGGATTTGGCCTGAGGGCCCTCATGTGCCAATCCGTGGTCTACAGGGTCCACTAGCACTTTTCAGAAGAGCTAAAGCTCCACTCTCAAAGGCTTCAAAGTCATCTCACCCCACGTAACATTTAATGACAATAGATCGGTCCTAACCTTCTACTTGTAAAGTATCTTTTCGGCCTGAAACTAATACCAATGTAAGTAAATGGCTGCTGTCTCCATCAAAGGTTTTAAAAGGGTTTGTCAAAAGACAGGAAAGCTAGTCACTAAAAAATAAACAGTGGTTATCATTGGATGCAGTACTACTAGAAATCTTTGTTTTCTTTGTTGCACTTTTCTATAACATTTTTGTAATCAGAAATAAAAACAACGGAAGATACTTTTAAAAAGTACCTTCCAAGGTTCAGTATTTTTCCAGGTCCTTCTCTTGTCTTAACAAAAACGCCACCTCATATTTTCATGGCCCTGAGTAGTTCCCAAAGCCTTATATGATCTTTGTTTTTTATATCACCCTTCCTGTTTGCCGTTTAGTTAAAAGAAGACAAATATAGGTTCTGCTCTCAGCTTTCTTCAGTCTCTTCTCCACCTTCTCACTTACTCTTATGATTCAAATTTTCACCTCTTTATGGTTATTTCCTAAATTTACATTCTTAGACTTCATCCATCTCCTGTTATCAGAATCACCTTGGAATCCATTAAATGTGCAGATCTCTGGCTACACCTGAGACCAAATTAATTGAAATGCTCAAGGATAGAGCCTGAGTGTATTTTTCAAATTCCACAGCAATTTAGGTATGTACTTTTGGTTTAAAAGTAAAGAAAAAAAAAAAAACTACTTTTGAGAGACTTCCAGGTATGATTTTTTTTCTTGACTTGTCTTCTGCAGTAGATTTTTAAAGACAAGGAATATGGCTTATTTATGTTTTTATAATCTTTATAACTAGTTTTAAACTCCAATGTCCATTACCATGCAACATGGATCCCATTTTAACCAGCAAGACAAATATGCAGCAGACTTAATGACGTATCTGCATTTGTTTAGGTTATCTTCTTGCCTTCCTCATACTACCCAATCTCGCACATCTGGGTTTATTTATTCTGCCACATCACTGATGTTGTTCCTTCCAAAGTCACCAAAAGCCCTCCAGTTGCTAAATACAAGAGACAGATAAGCGCCCATCTTTTGTGTTCTCTCTCCAGCTTTTGAAACTGGTGACCATTCTTTCTTCTTGAAATGCTGCTAATTGATTTCTGGTTATGTCTCTGAAAACTGCTAATTCATACCCTAAACTGAGTTCATCCTTATTGCCAAAACAAACCTGAAAAACAACCTTTATTTGCCCTTTTGTTTATTCCATCCACTTTATACAATTATCAACCACTTTATCCATAATTTCAAAGCAAAAGACTCCAAAAACGCGAAGATTTTCCCTAACTTACTTGACAGCAAAATCTGCTCTGAAGCGATTAAAGGTTATTAATAGCCTTAATGCACCTCATTTATTGTGAATAGTTATATGTTTTCCTGTGGAAATGTTGATGTCTTGATTACTTCTAAGACCTCCTTGAGGATATTATGTAAGGTAGTTTATATACATCAAAATACCTTTTCAGAAATATCTGACAAAATTTTAAATCCAAAAAATGTGGTCTTAGCAAATTCTGGGGAGCGTGGACTTGAGCCTCCTACATATGTAGCTCTCAAACTCTTCCCATTCTCTTCATCTCCCTCCAATTCCAGCTGGATTCCAGCAACAGCTTCCCAACTGCTGCCTCATCCTCACTCTTGCCTCCTCTGATCCATTTTCTACCCACATCCAGAATAATCATTCTTTGAGAAATGACAAATCTTCTCCCCTACTAAAACCCTTTGATATGCTTCTAGCATAAATTCCAAATTTAGGACATGCCAAGAATCTGCCCAATGATCTGGCCCCTAATTATCAAGCCTTATTTTCATCACTTTCTACCCCGTACTCGACCATGCTACATGCTTTCTACATCCTTTATTCCCCTGCTGTCTTTCCTGTTCTGCCTTGGAATTGGACTCAGGTAATGTCATTTGGATGAATGAACAAAGTCTAACTTACTTTCTGGGCTCGTACAAGACCTGATAGGCATGTTCTCTGAGCAGATTCTTGTTATTTCTTAATTCTCCTTTTCTTATGAGGAAGTAGAGGCAGTACTGACTGTAATAATATTAGTTAATAAAAATAACGCTATGGATAGGATCAGCCTAAATGCTATGACCAAACACAAATATTCCATTGCCCTAAATGACATTTCAAAAGTACTTCCTGGCATGGGAGCCATTTTCTACCACTTGCTTCTCTAGCAAGCATTTAACACCTGCAGTAGTTGTACCTCTAGTTAATATGAGCAGCATCTCCCGCACGCATAACATTTTATATACATTGTATAGGTTATTGCTAACCCTTGTAATAAACAAGGCGGGCATTATTAAGGATGAGGAAATCAAGGCTTATAAAGTTTGACATTTTCCTCTAGGTCACAGACTCTACAAGTGGCAGAAATGGGATTAGAACCTAGTCCTCTTAATCTACAAAAGCTTCCCTACTCCCCCACACTGCCTTGCAGCTCATTGGGAATTGGTCACACTGCTGACAAGCCTGGAGCGGTGAATCATGGGTTACAGGGAAGGGAAACTAGAGACAAGCACGTCAGAGTGATATACAGGAAGGGAGGAGGAGAAAGCAGAGAACTTATAAACTCCTTGATTATAAAGATATCTGGCTAGACTGTAAATTCTATCAAGGAAGGGCCCCGTTCTTTTATGTCTTTGACTCTCACACTGCCCGGAATTGGTCTGAGAACAGGCTATTTAATGATTACTTAGGAATTGACCGTTCATTAATACACTGTTGACTAAGTATCACCAGCATTAATCACTGCCTGCTCCTACTTTCCCCCACCCTGAAGACAAAGTGTAGTAGAGGTAAGGGCAAGATGTGATGGGTGCAGTGAGGCTTACTAATAGAAGGCATTTCAATGCCTATAAAGATGTCATTAAACTTCTGACCTAAGATAATATTTGAAAAAGTGCCGATTGCCAGTAAGCCAAAGTCCTGTGTTTGACTTTCAAGGAATTGAGCTGATGAGAAATGAGTTTGGTTTCTGTCAGCGAACTGTTTAGATATCGGTTGTTATATCCACGAATCTCTATCAAGCACTCAGTATAAGGCAACAGATAGGTGTTATGCATTTAGATAACCAACCATAAAGATGTATCTAATTGGAATAAATAAGCCCTAAAATAACATTTGTTTTTCTTTTCCTAAAAAGTCTAAACAAAGACCTGCCTCAAAGAGGGAAAAAAGCCACCTTGATTATTGAAACAATTTGTCATGACTAAACACTCTCAAAGAAGCACTGTAAACGCTCACTGTCCCGCGTGGGTGATAGTGTGTCTGAAGCCTGGTTCCGGGGGGGAGGCTGCCATGGCCCATGCTCCCTCAGAAAGTCTCAGTGAGGGCACACGGCCTCTGTCCGGATGGTGTCAGTATGCACTTGTGTGTACTGATTTTAGAGGATGTGGCACAAGATGAGTCCCAAGAAATTTCAAAACTAGAGAAGTCGTATGAAAAAAAGAAGAAAATGGTGAAATTTGGAGAAGTTAGAAGGATTTAAGGTTCTGTGTTAGGCTGTGCCTGTGATATGCTTAAACCAGGATTTTCACAGGACTATGGAACCCGAAGGAACTCGCCATTCCCCAGCTGTCACTGGAAATTAGAGGACTCTATATCTTAGCCAAGCAACAAGGATAGGACACAAAGAGAAGCTATGTGACAGGCAGCTGGTCCGGTAGTTCCTAAATCCTGTTGCCATCAAAAACACCCGAGAAGCTTTCTAAAACCTGGAAACTTGGGCTCCACACCACATACCTCGGTTTTCCAATGGGCAGGAGATGGGACTGTGCACTGGCAAACCCCTGGGTGATTCTGAAGATAAAAGATAGGTGACAAATCAATAATGACAAATGTCAAATAATCAGTATTTATTTTACCATAAAGCACCCTAGTATGGATTGGAGAAGTAAACTCAGAGGAAAAGGAGATTATGGAGATATAGTCTCACAAATACATTCCTATTACATTCAGAATTAACCATGCGTCGGTCCAAACGATCAAACAAGAAGTCCGAACACCTGCATTCTTCTCTCTTCTAAATATGTGAACTAGGGAAGCCACATGACTACTAGGTAGCACCATAAAGAAACTAAATAGAGACGCCACACCTAAAACATAGGTGTGCTCAACGTGTTTAACATCATCTGTGCCTTGCTTTTCTTATCTGTAAAATAGGAGCATTCAACATGAATCCCCTAAAAACTAATTCTCTCTAGAAAAGTGGAATTGAAGCAATTTCTTTTTCCTCTTAATAAGTTAGCCATTATATAGAAACACTGGTTCATAGAAAATGTGGTAAGAAAAAAAAAACAAGTAAGTTTGACCCTGGCTGGTGTGGCCCAGTTAGTTGGAACATCAGTCCGTAAACTGAAAAGTAGCAGGTTCAATTCCCAGTCAGGGCATATGCCTAGGGGAAGGTACAGGAGGAAAATGATCAATGTTTCCTCTCTCTGCTCTCTCTCTCTCTCCCCCTCCCTCCCACCATCCCCCCTCTTCCTTCCTCTGTCTCTATACTAAACAAACAAACAAAAAAGTAGGTTTGTCCTGTTCCTGTTTTCCAAAGATCCTGTGGGGAAGAAAGCAAAGAATCTTTACTGAAAGAGAGGATTTATGTTACATTTTCTCAATATTCTGACTTAATTCATTGTGCACTGAAGAGGAGAAAGGGTAACATTATGGGTTGAATTGTGTTCCCCAAAGTGTGTCCTGTCACCGGTACCTGTGAATGTGACCTTATTTGTAAAAAGAGTTCTTTGATTTAATCAGGTTAAGATGCCATCAATAGGATAGGCCATAACCCAACATGACTGGTGTCCATAGAAGAAAGAAATTTGACCTTGACTGGGCTTCTAGGTTGACTGGAGCATCACTCTGCACACCAAAAGGTCATAGGTTCAATTCAATTCCAGTCATGGTCATGTACCTATATTGCATTTTCATACCCAGTCAGGGTGTATACCAGAGGCAACCAATCAATGTTTCTCTGCACATAGATGTTTCTCTCTCTCTCCCTCTCTCTCTGTCTCTCTCTCTCTCTTTCTCACTCACTCAATAGACATATCCTCTTAAAAGGAAAGCAGTTTGGACACAGACACACAGAGAGAAGAAGATCACGTAGAGACACTAACAGAGAAGAATGTCATGTACTGTTGGATGCAGAGATTGGAGCGCTGCAGCTGCAAACCAAGCAACGCCAAGGATCAATAGCCACCACCAGAAGCTAGGAAGAGGCAAGGACCGGATCCTACCCAGACTCTCAGAGGGAGTGTGGCCCTGCTGACCCCTCAATTTCAGGCATTTAGCCTCTAGAACTGAGACAAATTTCTGTGGTTTTGAGCCACCCAGTTTGTCCCACTTGGCATGGCAGCCCTAGGAAACTAATACAGTGCAGGAAGACCTCTAGATCCTAAACAAAAACAGGTTTCATTTTGTCCTCTCAGAGGAGAAAGGACCTCCATCATGTCTCTTGGCAGTCACAACAGCAGTGGCACAGCTTGGGGACTTGCCCTTCTGATGCCCAGAGGGATATTCATCAACCCTTCCCTGAGCATCATCCGACATCAGGAGTGGCATCGCTGTGAGGGCGGCCGTGAATTTCAAAGATGCGCTGGCGGGGAAAGGAAAACTCTTCAATCTATTAAAAGCAAAACAAAATAAGACGGAGTTAAATGCTATAACGCCCATTCATTTCAAACTCAATATTACTGCCTAAAAGTCCAAGTGCTGATTCCCTTTCAGTTCTCATCAGTTGGCTTCATACGTAAGACCTGTGAGCTCATGTACATTATGGGACAGTTTGGTGAGTCTAAGAGCATCACAGAGTGACATTTAGTTGGGAAGTCCAGGATCTCAAAGAGGAAATTGTGCCAGAACACCCTCCTGAGATAGCACCTTGCACAGCTATTGCAAAGATGAAATATTAAATTATTGGGTTTGTAAGCCAAAAGCATTACCCCAGTGTGGGTATTGTTGCTGGTTTCTTATCAACATAGTTCTACAAAATAAAAAAAGAGAGAGAAAGGTTTATTATTTCCATTAGTTCACTGGCAGAAGCTAAATAACAGGACCAAGAAAAAGCAATGTATGTTCCCACTGTCAGATATGCAAATGAAGTGTGTGAAGAAAGATCCCATTAGCTTGCTGTCTGCCCAGAGAACCAGGCCTTTCCTCCGACATCCCCTGCAGGTTAATTGGGGACACACTGCTTGTTTAAAGACTCTGGCAGTTATTCTGAGGAACTGACTTGCCAAATATAGTCCATTTGATTATGAGTGAAATTTAAACAACAAAGAAGTAAGTTTTGAAGATGGGAGGAAGGAAATCTGAATGCTGCCCAACGGTTGATGCTGACATTTACCGCAATACTGTCAAGAATATTAAATTGTCTCATTCAACCTGCTTTTGAAGTCACATATTGCAAAGAGGTGAGCGAGGCACTTATTACAGTGCAGTTTCTGTGCGAGCTGGGGAATTCAATGATTCTGAAATATTCCAGGCTGGTGGTCTATTTCACTATCCCTGTAGAATACTCTGATTAAATGAGGAAGCCCAGGCACACAGGCATGAAAAGATTTTATTTTTATTTGTTACCTTTGGCAAAAGTTCTCTGCCTAAATGGAGGGAATTTATTCTGAATAACTGTAGTCTTCTTTTATGCCTCATTAAGAAATAAAAATAACAAAGGCCTTGTAAATTATCATTCCTCAGTGTCAGAATGTCTAGATGCGGAGCCGATTGTTGGGGCAGACAAGAGTCCCTGCAAATTTCCTAAAATGGCTAAAATGACAACTGGGAACAGATGAACAGGCCTTTGGGCAAAAACATGTATTTTTTTTTTCCATGAACAGGTATATGTTTCAGAGAAGGCCAGAGATGACATATACTTCCTCAGCATTACCATACACCTTCCTCCCACCAGCAAAATTCTCAATGTCAAAACGTAGTTACATGCGTCTTGTACTGTTCCTAAAGGAAATCAGAATCGAATGAGCACTGCATGTGTAAGCGCTGGAACAGCTTTCTTCTCATTCCCCTTCGACACCACACAGCGAGACCGCTGAAAAAAGCTCAGAGTGGGTCAGGATTGGTAATCTGGCTACAGCCATCGTATCTGCACAGTTTCACCTTATTGACCGAAAGCAGGAGAGCTCAACGCACTGGATCTCAGCATCCCCACTGTCAACTTTACTCTGATCCTAACAGTTCCCTGGCATGGTAGGCTGAATTCTAAGATGCCCCTGCTCACTACCACCAAGATTTTCCTCTTTATTCCCCAGGACTGTGAATAGGATGAGATAGCATCATTCTTGTGGATAGCACCACAAAAAAAAGGTCCTTTGCAATGTAATTAAGGTTTACTAATCAGTTACCTTGAAATAGGAAGATTTGTTTGAATTGCCCTATTCTAATCAGAAGAACCCTTTTGTTGCAGAGTTTTATCCAACTGGTTGCAGAGGAAGCAGCCAGAGTGAATAAAAGGGTGAGAGGGATTTGATGAAAGGCAAGTTCTCCATTGCTGAGCAGAGAGGCCCCAGGCCAGGACCTGAGAGCAGCCTTTAGTTGCTGAGAGTAGTTCCCAGACAACAGCCAGCAAGGAAACAAGGACCTAAGTCCTACAACCACAAGGAACTGAATCCTGCCAACACCTTGAATGACCCTGGAAGCAGATTCTTCCCTAGAGTGTCCAGGTGAGAGCTAGCCTGATCAACACCATGATTTAGACCTTATGAGGTTCTGAGCAGAGGTCTCCGTGGAGCCCTCTAGATTCCTAGTGTTATGACCTACAGAACAGTGAGCTAGTAAGCTGGGTTTTCTTTCTAGCTAAATTGGTGGTGATTTTTTACTCAGCAATAGAAAATTATATATCCTGTGCCTGTAGCCTATGAATAACCAAATTCCTCTGAGACTAGGTCCTTACTTTCCTTTTACCAAATGCTCCTGACTCAGCCAAAATTTCTAGCCCTGAAACTGGGTCCCTGCAACCTGATTCCCCTGGTCTTGAGAGATTATGGGCCTGCCTGAAATCCCTGTTCTCTGATGCACATATTCTGGGGGTGCCTGATAACTGGACCCCCTGCTTCTTCACATTAAAGACATACCAACATCCAATACCTGTTATTCACATAAATTTAGGGGAAAAGTAGCCAGGATTTTGAATTTCATACCACTTACTAGTTGTGTGATATCAGGAAAGTTATTAAATCATTAGGGGCTCATTTTTCACATTGTAAAATGGAGGTAATATCATTTACTTTACAAGATTTTATAAGGATTAATCATACTGTATGTGAAGTATGTAATAGCTTACTATTATTACCATTTTTCATATCAAGTCACACAACAAAATAGTGTATTCTTCCTTATGAAATAGAATTCCTCCCAGACCTTTCAGCTGGATTTGTCCCCCCAGTTTCTACTTTGGCGAGTGATCCTAGTTCCAAGTCCCCACCACTCCCAGCCGGCATACCATGTTAACCTCACCATGGCCCAATGCCCAAAGCAATACCCCAGTTCATTCATTCATTCACTCATTCAGTCATCAGGGACCTTCTGTATGCCAGGCACCGACACGGTGAGCCAAACAGATAGATCTGAGTTGATGTTCTTTGTGAAACTTGCATGCTATAGTCATTCCATAGGTGTGTGGATGTAGTGCAGTTTTGACACTATCTCAAGACCTGGAGAGTCATGATAACATTACCTGGAAAATGTATGGAAATGCAATCAACATTAGTTTTGTATCAAAGAACAGCAAACATTGCCTCTCACATTTGATAGCTAAGATTTAATATTTCTTCTGCAAGAGAAGAGAACAAAGGTAGTAGTTTTAGAGAGTAATAGAATGTATTATATCTAGGTGGGTTAATAGACAAATCAGTGTGTTTCAGAGATTTGGGTAATTAATTTGCAAAGAAAAAGTAAGGCTGTGGCTGAAAATGAGAGTACTGTGAGTGCTGCAGAACTATATGAACGATTTGCTGGTTGAATCTCAGACTGGCTGCTAACTCCTAATTAAAAAAAAAAAATCCTCTTAACCTCCATTGGAAGCAAGCCCTGACTCTCCCTGGAGGCCATTTTGTAACCCAAAGGAGCTCATTCCACCGCCAGTGAGATAAATCCAGAGCCACTGAATTTATCTCAATGGCAGTTTATCACCATGGGTGTCAAGGCTAAACAACATAACTGCTGAAAAGCCTGTCTGTGTTGGGCCCATCCAACACGATGGGTTTTGTAAGGGAAAGTCCTTCACTGAGGTGTTGGCCCAACATCATCAATATCACCATTTACAGCTTGTGCTGCAAAGAAATAAATTTTAAAATGAGGCTAAAAGGAAAACAGAGTCTTCATTGAGTTGCCTCCTATTTACCAGTAATCCCACCAAGTGTTTTTTTGGATTGGCAAACTGAGCTCTACATATTTATATTGGTAACATTTTCCAGTAGGTTCTACCAAAAGGTATCTGAGCACCTTGTGTTGTGAAATCCAGAGAAATGGAAAACATTAAAACAAATAAGCCTTGTCTCCCTGTTCAGCCTGATGGAAAAGAAAGTCTACCTTTCCAAGGGCATCAGCCTAAATGAGGCCTCAGTTCTTAAATCCCTTAATCAGTTGCCTTAGAAATCGAGAGAATGTGGTGAGTGCCTCCAGTTAGCAAGGTAATAAATACTATGATAGGTTTAATCACCTGTTCCTGGCCAAGCACACTTGAGTGAAGGTGAAATTGGTATTACTCATTGTGACTGATATTCTGTATTTTGCAGATCTTTTGGCACTTAAAATGTCTATCTCCTTCATCAGGAGGAAGAAGGAAAGAATGTTAGGTACCATAGCACTAGGAATTCTTGTTTGTCAGTCATTGGTGATTTATCTCAGCTGGAAAGCACTCAAGAAAAAGTGAAATTTGACCCTATTCAACAAATCACATATTGAATTCCTACCATGTGCAAGGCCATGTATAATGAAAACCAGAAATAAATTATATTCACTTTTGTTCCTACAGATCACCAGGAAGTTCACAAATTAAAATATGATATATCATAGTCTAAATATTCAATATGAAAATGGTAAGGGAAAAATATTCTATCATTTATTTAATTTTACTATGGGAAGACAGACTTTGAGTTTATAGATAAACTAAGGAACCATCACATTTTAATTTTTTTATTTAATCTTTATTGTATTTTTTCCCATTACCATTCAGTCCCATTATATGACCCTCCCCTCAGCAATCACCACACTGCTGTCCACGTCCATGAGTCCTTGTTCCTTTTTGCTCAGCCCCTCTACTCCCTAACCTCCCCCCCAACTAGCTGATATCTGCTCTCCATCTATGAATTCGTTTCTGTTTTGCTTGTTAGATCAGATGGTTGATTAGGTTCCATATATGAGTGAAATAATATGTTTTTTTTTTTCTTTAACTGGCTTATATCACATAGCATAATGTTCTCCAGGTCTATCCATTCCACCTCAAAGGGTAAAATTTTCTTCTTTTTTATGTCCAAGTCGTGTTCAGCTGTGTAAATGTCCCCCAGTTGTTTTATCCACTCATCTATTGATGGATACTTGGGCTGCTTCCATATCTTGGCTATTGATAGTAATGCTGCAATGAACACAGGGGTGCTTACATTCTTTTGAATTAGTGTTTTGAGCTCCTTGGGATATATTCCCAAGAGTGGAATCACTGGGTCAAAAGAAAAACACATTTTTAATTTTTAGAGATATCCCCATACTGCTTTCCACAGTGGCTACATCAGTCTGCATTCCCACCAACAGTACAAAAATTTCCCTTTCTCCACATCTTCGCCAGCACTTGTTGTTTGTTGATTTATAGATGATAGCCATTCTCACAGGTATGAGATGGTTTCTCATGGTGGTTTTAATTTGCATATCTCTGGTGATTAATGATGTTGAGCATCTTTTCATATGTCTGTTGGCCATCTGTATGTTCTCTTTGGAGAAGTGTCTATTCAAATCCTTTGCCCATTTTTTAATTAGGTTGTTTGTTTTTTGGTATTGAGTTTTGTAAGTTCTTTATCAATTTCAGATATTAGCCCCTTATCAGATGTATTGGCAAATATGTTCTCTCATTCTGTGGGCTGCATTTTTACTTTGTTGATAATTTCCTTTGCTCTGAAAACACTTTTTTAATTTAATGTAGTCCCATTTGTTTATCTTTTTCTTTTGTTTCCCTTTCTGGGGAGTTATATCCTATAAAAAAAAATGCTACCAATAATGTACAAGATTTTGAAGTCTATGTTTTCTTCTAGGATTTTTTACAGTTTCAGGTCTAACATTTAAGTCTTTGATCCATTTTTTATTCTTGCGTGTGGTATAAGAAGGTGGTCTAGTTTCATCTCTATGCATATATCTCTCTAATTTCCCAACACCAATTGATGAATAGACTATCTTTATCCCATTTTATGTGCTTGCTTCCTCTGTTGAACATTAATTGACTATAAAGGTGTGGGTTTATTTTGGTACTCTCTATCCAATTCCAATGATCTATATGTCTGTTTTTATTCCAGTTCCATGCTGTTTTGATTACTATGGCCTTATAGTATAGTTTGATATTAGGTACCATGATTCTTCCAACTTTGTTTTTCTTTCTCAAGATCACCGTTGCTATGCAGAGCCTTTTGTGGTTGGTTCCATATACATTTTTGAAATATTTGTTTTAGTTCTGTGAGGCATGTCATTGGAATGCTGATAAGAATTGCATTGAATCTATAGATTGCTTTGGGTAATATGGACATTTTAATGATGTTAAATCTTCCTATCCATGAACACAATATGTGCTTCCACTTATTTGTAGCTTCAATTTCTTTCTTCAATGTCTTATAATTTCCCATGTACAGGTCTTTTATTCCCTTAGTTAGCTTTATTCTTAGATATTTTATTCTTTTTGAAGCAATTATGAATGGGATTATTTTCTTAATTTCCCTTTCTGTTCATTTGTTATTGGGATTCAAAATGCAATCGATTTCTGAAAATTAATTTTGTATTCTGTGACTTTGCTGAATTCATTTATCAATTCTGGGACTTTCTTGGTGGAATCTTTAGGGTTTTCTATGTACAATATCATGTCATCTGAAAATAAAGACAGTTTTACTCATTCCTTTCCAATTTGGGTGCCTTCTATTTCTTCCTCTTGTCTGAAAGCTGTGGCTAGGACTTCCAGTACTATGTTGAATAAGAGTGGTGAAAGTGGACATTCCTGTCTTGTTCCCAATGTTGAGGGGAATGCTTGCAGATTTGGCCCATTGAGTATGATGCTGGTAAAGGGTTTGTCATGTATGGCCTATATTATGTTTATGTATGTTCCCTCTATTCCCACTTTGCTGAGTATTTTGATCATTAATAGGTGCTGGATTTTATCAAATGCTCTTTCTGCATCATTGATATGATCATGTGGTTTTTATCCTTCATTTTGTTTATGTGGTGAATCACATTAATTGATTTGAGAATGTTGTACCAACCTTGCAATCCTGGAATAAATGCCACTTCATTATGGTGTATGATTTTTTGATGCATTGCTGTATTCAGTTTGCTCATATTTTTTTTGAGGATTTTTACATCTATGTTCATCAGGGACATTGGTCTATAATTTTCTTTCTTTGTCATGTCTTTATCTTGTTTTGGAATTAGGTTAATACTGGCCTCATAAAATGAATTTGGGAGCCTTTCCTCTTCTTGAATTTTATGAAGTAGTGTGAGAAGAAAAGGTGTTAGTTCTTCTCAGACTGTTAGGAAAAATTCACTGGACCACACAGTCCAGGGCTTTGGCTTTTTGGGTAATATTTTTAAATAAATCAGTTTCACAAGGCGTAATCTGTCTATTCAGATTCTCTGATTGTTCCTGATTTAGTTTGTAAAGATTGTATGTTTCTAGGAATTTATCCATTTCTTCCAGGTTGTCCAGTTTTTTGGCGTATAGTTGTTCATAATATTTTCTTAGAATGTATTTCTTAGGTGTCAGGTGTTAGGTGTTATTTCTCCTCTTTTATTTCTGACTTTATTTATTTGAGTCCTTTCTCTTTTTTTCTGCTTAAAGGTTTGTCCATCTTTTTTATCTTTTCAAAGAACCAGCTCTTGGATTCATTATCTTTTGTATTTTTTTGGACTCTATTTCATTTATTTTTGTTTTGATCTTTATTATTTCCTTAATTCTACTTACTTTGGGTTTTGTTTGTTGTCTTTTTCAAGTTCCTTTAAGTGTAAATTTAGATAGCTTATTTGAGCTTTTTCTTGTTTTTTGAGAAAGGCCTGTAATGCTATATAAATTTCCCTCCAGGATTGTTTTCCTAGTGTTCTACAGATTTTGGGGTGTTGTGTCCTCATTTTCATTTGTTTCAAGGTATCTTGATTTCTTCCACGATCTCATTGTTGACCCATTCATTGTTTAATAACATGTTAATTAGCTTTCATGTCTATGTGTATTTTTCAGTGCTCTTCTTGTGATTGATTTCTAGTTTTATGGCATTGTGTTTAGATAACATGCTTGATATGATTTCAGTCTTATTAATTTTATTGAGACTTGTTTTGTGTCCCCACGTGTGGTCTATCCTAGAAACCGTTCCATGTGCATACTTTAAAAGTATGTATATTCAACTGCTTTGGGATGAAAAGCTCTGAAGATATCAATTAAATCCATTTGATCTAGTGTGTCTTTAAGGCCGCTGTCTCTTTTTGATTTTCTGTCTGGGAGATCTATCCATTGAAGTCAACGGGGTGTTAAAATCCTCAACTATGACTGCATTTTTGTTGATCTCTCCCTTTATTTCCATCAAGATTTGCTTTACATATTTAAGTACTCCTATGTAGGTACATAAAGGTTCACTAAGGTTATATCATCTTGTGGATTGTTCCCATTATCATTATATAGTGTCCTTCTTTGTCTCTTAACATAGCTTTGGTTTTAAAGTCTATTTTGTCAGATATTAATATTGCTACCCCAGTTTTTTTTTCTTTTCCACTTGCATGGAATATCTTTTTCCATCCCTTTGCTTTTAGTCTGTACGTATCTTTCAATTTGAGGTGGATCTCTTGGAGGCAGCATATGTATGGATCTCATTTTCTTATCCATTCAGGTACCCTTTGTCTTTTGGTTGGAGTATTTAAGCCATTTATATTTAAAGTGATTATTGATACATAAGTATTTAGTGGCATTTTATTGTTAGACTGTTGTCCTCGTTTTTTTCTTTCTCTTTTTCTTCTTCTCAAACCAAGCCCTTTAACATTTGTTGCAGTACTGGTTTGATATTAACAACCGCCTTTAGCTATTTGTTGTCTCAGAAGCTCCTTATTTCTCCTTCTATTTCAAATGATAGCCTTGCTGGGTAAAGTAACATTGGTGGTAGGTCCTTGCTTTTCATCAACTTGAACAGTACATGCCATTCTCTTTGGCCTGACATTTTTCTGTTGAGTAATCAGATGCCTGTAGACCTCTTTGGATCCAACTTTTTTGACTCTCTTAGCTTCCTGGATGTGTGTGTCTTTTTCCTTCACCAGATTAGGGAAGTTTTCAGTCATTATTTCTTCACATAGGTTCTCAATCCCTTGCTCACTCTTTTCTCCTTCTGGTATCCCCTAGATGCAGATGTTATATGCTTCTAGTTGTCCAAAATGTTTTTTAAACTCTCCTCATTTTTTTGAATTCATTTTTTCTTTTCGCTGCCCTGACTGGGTCTTCTTTTTCTACCTTGTCTTCCAAATTACTGATTTGATTCTCTTCTTCATCTAACCTACCGTTTATTCCTGCTGGTGTACTATTTATTTCAGATACTGCAATCTTTATTTTTTACTTGTCCATTTTAATGGTTTCTGTGTCTTTTTTCATGCTGGTGAGTATCCTTATAATCGTTACTCTAAACTCTCTATTGGATAAATCGCTTGCTTCCATTTCATGTAGTTCTTCTGGAGAATTTTATTGTTCTTTCAGTTGGGGTCTGTTTCTTTGTCTTCCCATTTTGGTGTCTTTTTATTTTCTGCTTTATTTGTTAAACTAATCAGATATTACAGTGATTAGTTGTTAAGCTAATCAAGCTGTAATCAGCAGCAGCCGCACTAAAGCACCACAAGGTGGGGCAGAGTAATTCCTGAGGGTGGGGCTATTGCATCCCCTCAGGCTAATGCCACTTGCTCTGTCTGAGAAAGATAGATTCTGCAGTATGGGGAATGGAGCAAAGGGATACTGGTGGCTGTTCCTTCAGTTCTCTTCCTAGAGCCACCAACTCCACAATGTCTTCAAGTTTCTCTAGTCTACTCCATCCTTCCTCTGCTGGAACCCAGAGTAAGTAGCTGGAGATGAAATTTTCTGATATGGCCCTTTAAGAGGCTCTCTGCCTCTCTGCTGTCTCTTCCCTGGCAGACAGAAACACTGCTGCTTTTCACAGCTGGATGTTATCTTGGTTCTTTTCTGGCTCTGGTGCTATAAGCTGGGGAGCCCAGCTTGTGGTTTAGATGCCACACTTCTCATGGAGACCCCCCCAGTTGCTGAAATATCCCTTCAGCACTTCAGTTGCTGCCCATGGGAGCCCAGCCAGCCTCTTGCACCTCCTCTGAACTCCCAACCAGTCTCGTTGTGGTGAAGTGGTTTCCTCTGTCTGTCCTTGGTTACTCAGTTTAGTTGTAATTCCAGATTGATCCTGGGAGGATGTTAGTATCTCTTCCACTTACTCCTCCTCTGCTGTCTTGGATCTCTTTTGGAACCATTACATCTTAAAATAAAATCTTTGAGACCTCTAAAACATTTATCATACAGTCAAAGACATATAACTAGAAGTAAAGATCATAGTTTTGGGTATAAAATCAGTTTCTAATTTCATCTGCCAAGAGATCTAATTGAAAATTTTTAATTAACATTGATAAATCAAAGTTCTGGTAGTTATCTAAATTCTCTTCTGTGTGCCCTCCACTGTAAGTTAGACCCACTCTATTTGTGCCAATAAATTAACTGCCCTTCTTATATCAGGGCATTTAATTCTGAGTACTTAAGAGGTGTTTGTAGTTTTGGTTTTTTTCTCTCTCATGTTCTTGCTCAAAGTTAATTCCTTATATATTGCATCATTTTTTTTTAATCTGGCTTTCCTTCCCTCCTATCCTCCTCTCTCTCTTCACCACCTAACCACTGTTTGCTTATTATCCAGAGCTTATATTCACCCACAGAAAGTATTTTACTGAGCAATGCTAGCAAGTTCAGCAAATACGGTCCCTTCTTTCTAAGCAATATAGTTTGACAAGAATTTCCTTCTATGTCTGATTATTTTACTATTACCTATATTGCTGGTATAACCACACAGAAATTTTATTTCTTTAATGTGACTTATCCCTTAATTCAAACTAGCCTTGCCCAGTCTAACAGAACCATGACTCACTTGCCTCTTTTCAACCAGATTCCTCCACCTTTGCATATCCACACGTCCACTCCCTTCTTAATTATTAAGTCCTTAGAACATCAGATTCTGGTATGCATCAAATAGTCTTAGGAACAAAGCCTCAGGTCTGTTGACCACAAAAACAGAGTTTTCCATCAGACCCAAGATAACAACTTGGCTTCAGTTGTGTTTTAGCCCCAGCCCCCCGAAAGTAGAGCCACTCTATCAACCATACTCTCATGAAATAAGACAGATATCAGGACCTGATACAATTATCAACTTACTCCCTACCCTGGCCCCCACCAATCAACCAATCAGTGGAGCCCATGACCTCAATTCCATTTAATCATGAGTTTTAATCAATTCATGATTAAAAATTTTTCCAACCCCGCTGGTGTAGCTCAGTGGATTGAGCGCGGGCTGGGAACCAGAGGGTCCCGGTTCGATTCCCAGTTGGGGCACATGCCTGGGTTGCGGGCCAGGTCCCCAGTGAGGACCATGTGAGAGGCAACCATACATTGCTCTTTCTCCCTCCCTTCTCCTCTCTCTGAAAATAAATAAATAAATAAAATCTTTAAAAAAAAATTATTTTTCCAGTATACAATCTGTTCCCATGCAGGCCATTGAAGAGCCAGGTTGTAAAGCATTAGCTCACCTGTATCTCCAGGCTTGGCATTATTTCCTTAAATAAGCCTTCACTTTCTTTGCTGCAAATTCCTGTTCAGGTCTTATTGGGCTTTGATATGCTCAGGCAAACAAACTCCTTGAGTTTGGTAACATAAGAAAGGTAGTGTGTATAAGGGTTAAGACTATGGGATCTTGAGTCAGACTGCCTGGCTTCTAAAATCTGGTCTTGTGCCCTGGCTGGTGTGCCTCAGTGGATTGAGCTCCAGCCTGCAAACCAAAGGATCACCAGTTTGATTCCCAGTCGGGGCACATGCCTGGATTGCAGCCCAGGTTGGGTCCCCAGTGGGGGGCACACAAGAGGCAGCCACACATTGATGTTTCTCTCTCTCTTTGTCCTTCCCTTCACCTCTCTCTAAAAAATAAATAAATAAAATATTTATAAAAATTATTTTAAAAAATAAAATCTGGTCTTGTTACTTAAATTACTAAGCTTTGCTCAGCTCTAAATTCACACTTGATAAATGGGAGATAATACAGCATATCTCATAGCATTGTTGTGAAAATCCAGTGAGAGAAGCCATGGTAAGCTCAAAATGAGGCCTGAAGTAGGCACTCAATAAAAATTAATTGTTGATAGCATAGTAAGTTTATAAAGCTCCTTTACGAATATGTATATAAACATGCTTTGAAAAAAGCATTAAATTTCATACAATTGTAAGTCAGCTATAGTATTATTAAAGTAGACAAGAGCAATGCAAATGCTTCACAAATATAATTATTGTATGTAATTACAGAAAATGAAATTATGTATATAACAATTCCCCAAAATTAAGTACAAGCTTTTCAAGCATCAAGGCTGTATTCTGTGGGGGTCCATAATGAGTCACCCTAAGATGTGCTTGTGTGGTATATGATTGTTTAGAGCTAAAGGCACCTTTAGTCATAAGCTCAAGGGAAACTTCCATTCCTCCCTTTCATTACCTAAAATAATTTGAATTAGGGGCCTTGCCAATAACAGATTATCAAATATTTTTGCTTTTGACCTATCTATAGGGCAAGGAAAACTTCTATTTTCTAAACTTCTGTTCTTCGTATCATTCTGCAATGACTCTTTGAAGTCCCCAATGTGTATTTATTCATCCCTAGCTCAGGATGTGTGATATACCTCCACCCCCTTTCTATCTCTGAACCTCTTGTGCTTATAGGGTTGCTGATTCTCACATGTATGTGGGATTCCCATACAGATGTACATATTACATTTGGTTATTTTCTCTTGCTAATTTGTCTCATGTCTGTTTGATTATTAGACCAGCCAGAAGAACCTTGAGGGTAGAGGGAAGTGTGTTCCTCTCCCACAGCTCTATCCCACAGCAATAGGTTCATAGTTCCCAGAGCTGGGTACACTGCAAATTAAAGCAGATTTTCTTGATACTCTCTGTTAGGTACTGTTCTCAATAAATTCCTGCTGAATTAAAGAGAATAAAAAGATTTTAAGTTATTATCTCTCATCTCTCTGCTACCAAAGGGATGCCTCTAAAATGTCTTATAGAGTGGATAGAAAATCTGTGGTACCTATATACAATGGAATATTACTTGGCCATAAAAAATGAAATCTTACCATTTGTGACAGCATGGATGAACCTAGAGGGTGTTATGCTCAGTGAAATAAGCCAGACATTGTAATACAAATAACATATGATAGCACTTATATGTGGAATCTAACAAAACAGACAAAAAAAAAATAGAAACAGACTTATAGAGAATTCTGACAGATGCCAGGGGGCAGGGGGAAGTAATTAAGAAGTACTGATTGGTAGTTACAAAATAAGCACTGGGGGATGCAAGGTAAAGCATAGGGAATACAGCCAGCAATGTAGTGACTGTCAATGGTGCCAGGTGGGCACCTGAATTCCCAGAGGGAACTGTTTTGTAAAGTATATGAATGTTTATCCACTGTGATATATATCTGAAACTAATACAAAATAATGTTTAATGTAAGCTGTAATTAAAGAATAAAATAATAATAAAATGAAAGAACTAAAATAATCTTATAGAAATAATTTTTAAAATACCACCAAAGTAGTATCCGTCAAGATTCATCATTCAGAAGCTAAAAAAAAAAGTAAACACAAAACTATAAAACCTGAAAAACTTTTAGACATTTAAAAATCTCTGCCTCCACTCCCTAATAGAAATAGGCTTTATATTTTTAAAGTAGTAAATTATCTCAGTTTCCTTAGCACTCTGAATCCCTATGAAGCAGTAATTGTTGCAGCATTATGCAAAGTGGTTTAAGGAGATTAAAAAAATAAAAAGTGTTAACATTTTCTGCCTTGAATGAGTTTAAATCTAACTTCAGATTCCTGACATTTAAAAACTTTTATAAACCAATAAATAAAGACTACAATCTAATATAATGCAAACTGAGTACCTGAGCACTGAGGGGAAGAAAACTGAAGTAATTAGTGTGACATAAAATTCACCACTATCATCTGAACACCCTAGAACCAGTAGTTCTAAAACTAGAAGGTTTAAAAATAAGCAGTGGAACTTGTTAAAATAGATTTCAAGCTCTACCTGCAGAGATTCTTATTTAATAGGACTTCGAGGGGACCCAGGATTATTATTATATTCATAATCAGAGGAAGAACATAACATCTCTTTTTCTTTTCCTAGAAAGTGATATACAAACTAGTGCTTGGCATGCCCTATTTACCCTTGATCTCCACGCCAGACGAGTGGGGAGGAGAAGGTGAGACCATCCACGAAGACTCTTCTAATTCTGTAAGGCATGTGTTTGTAAAAAGACAGGCTGTGGGCATCAAACAAACATATTTAAAATGTACTAAAGATCTGCAGTATCTAAATTTTCCACCTTTTTTTTATCATGGATAAGTCTTCATTATGGTGCCATAATATTACTGACAACATTAAAAATGGTGTCATCATCATAAGTAGATTAAAAATCTACCACCCATATGGAAAATATTTGCACACAATATGACTTTAAAAGTCAATATGATTAATATAGAGAAAGCACTTATAAATCAGTAAGGAAACGCAGCTAGATATATTTTAATAAAGCTAGGAAAAAATGGGACAATTTTAATATAAGAAATATAATTGGCTTCCTGGTGTTGAGTCATATAAGTTCTTTATATATTTTGGAAATTAAACTCTTCGCAGATGCATCATTAGCAAATGTGTTCTCCCATACAGTGGGTTCCCTACAGGAGCTTTTGAATTTGATGTAGTCCCATTTATTTATTTTGTCCTTTGTTTCTCTTGCTCAAGGAGATATATTGGCAAAAATACTGCTACATGGAATATTTGAAATCTTATTGCCTATGTTTTCCTCTAAGATTTTGTGGTACCATTACTTACATCTAATTCTTTTATCCATTTTAAATTTATTCTGGTGTATGTTGTAATTTGGTGGTCTAGTTTCTTTTTTCTTTTTTTTGCATGTATGAGTCCGGTTTCCCCAGCACCATCTACTGAAGAGGCCATCTTTACTCCACTATATGCTCTTAGCTCCTTTGTCAAATACTAATTCACCTTAAAGGTGTGGATTTATTTCTAGGCTCTCTATTCTCTTCCACTGATCAATATGCCTGTTCTTATGCCAGCACCAGGCTGTTTCGATTACAGTGACCGTGTAGTATAGTTTGATATCAGATATGGGGGGATATCAGATCCCTCCAACTTTATTCTTCCTTCTAAAGATTGCTGAGGTTGGGGATGGGCTGGGTGGAGCGGGGCAACAAGGGAGAAAATGAAACAACTATAATAGAATAATAATAAAAAAAAAAGATTGCTGAAGTTATTCAGGGTCTTTTTAGTTCTGTATAAATTTTTGGAATATTTATTTTAGATCTGTGAAATATGCCATTAGTGTTTTAATAGGAATTCTGTTGAACCTAGATATCACTTAGGGTAGTAAGGACATTTTAATGATGTTAATTTTTTCAGTCCATGAACATGGCATAAATTTCCATTTATTTGTATCTCCCTCAATTTCTTTATTCTGTGTCCTAGTTTTCCAAGTACAGGTCTTTTACCTCTTTGGTTAAATTTATTTCTAGGTACCTTATTTTTTGTTGTTGTTGCCATGGTAAATGATATTGTTTTCTTAGTTTCTCTTTCTAATAGTTCATTACTGGTGCATAAAAATGCCATCAATTTCTGAGTATTAATTTTGTATCCTGCTACTTTGATGAATTCATTTATTAGGTATAGTAGTGTTTTTGGTGGAGGAAGACAAACAATTCAATTTTAAAATGGGCAAAGGACCTGAATAGACACTTCTCCAAGGAGGATATGCAGATGGCCCATAGACATATGAAAAAATGCTCAACATCTAATCATCAGAGAAACGCAAATTAAAACCACAATAAGGCATCACATCACACATGCTAAAATGACTGCCATCAATAAATCAACAAACAACAAGTGCTAGAGAAGATGTGGAGAAAAGTGAGCCCTAGTGCACTGTTGGTGGGAATGCAGACTGGTGCAGCCACTGTGGAAAACAGTATGGAGTTTCCTCAAAAAATTAAAAATTAAACTGCCTTTTGACCCAGTGATTCCACCTTGGGGAATATATCTTAAGAATTCTGAAACAGCAATTCAAAAGAATATATGCATCCTCTGGTTTATAGCAGCATTATTTACAATAGCCAAGATCTGGAAACGGCCTAAGTACCCATCAGTAGATAACTGAATAAAAAAACTGTGGTACATTTACACAATGGAATACTATTCTTCAGTAAAAGAAGGAACTCTTACCCTTTGTGACAGCACGGATGGACTTGGACACTATTACACTAAGTAAAATAAACCAATCAGTGAAAGATAAATACCATAAGATCTCACTTATATGTGGAATCTAATGAAAAAGAAAGTTGACTAATAAGCAAAATAGAATCAGAGGCATAGAAACATTGAACAGATGACAGCTGTAAGAAGGAGGTGGGGAGGGACCAGTGGAAAGAAGCTAAAGGGATTACCCAAGGGACATACATGAATCATCCATGAACGTGGACAACGGCATGGGGATAGCCTAAGGGAGTGATGGGGGTCTGGGTGGAGGGGGAAAAGGGGGAAAATTTGGGACATCTCTAATAGCATAAACAATAAAATATAATTTAAATTTAAAAATTAAAAAATAAAAAGAAATGTAATTGGCTAAAAAATCTTATGGAGAGCATTCAACTTCACTAATATTTAAAGAAAAGCAAGTTAAAGTAACAAATATTTCAATTAGAAACTTTTTTTGTTTGTTATTTTGTTTTGTGGTTTTTGTTTTTAATGATAAGAACTCCATTAAAGAAGAGTAGTATAAAAAACTCCCATTCAGTCCTGGTGTTGATTTTTAAATTTTTCTGAAAAATATTTTGTAATACATATAAACCTTACATAATTCAGGCCATTTTTGTTACCACTGTATTTTTTGGACTATAAGATACACTTTTTTCCCCAAATTTGGGAGGGAAATGGGGGGTGCATCTTATAGTCTGAATGTAGCTTGCCTGAGTTCTGTTTACATTTACATTGGTGAAATATTATGTTATTTATGTTACTAAATATTTTACCACATTTTTTGCTTCAAAATTTTTTTTCCTATTTTTCTCCTCTAAAACCCAGGTGTATGTTATGGTCTGGTATGTTTTATAGTCCAAAAAATATGGTAATTCTTGTCTAAAAGAAAATGCTAAGAATATAGTAAGAAATCAAATTAGACGATTTTCTAAAAATGCTCATTATAGAATGATTATAATAACAATAAGTTAGAAACAATCTACACATGAAAATTGAGGTGATTGCAATAATGATAGTCTGTGTATACTGTGGAAATAGAATATAGCTATTATAATTGTTTGCTTTTGAAGAAATTTAAATAATATGAGAAAATGTTCATAACAAGACATTAGTCAGAGGAAAAGAATTATTATTACATATTTGGCAAATTATCCTAAACATTTATTTTTGTGTATATCTATGTGTGTATATAACTGGAAAAAAATTGCATCAAAATCATGAGTGTTGTTTCTGAGTATGAAATTATAGGTAATTTCAGTTTTTCTCCTTATAATTGTATATACTTTCTAAATATTCTACAATGTATTTGTGTTCCTTTCATACTGAGGGCTCAAAAATTAATACCATAGCATATGTAAAGGTCAATAGGATAGACTCTGTAGCCCAAATAAATTAAACATTTTATTTTTAACGAAAGGCAATTGAAAAGCAATTGTTCACATGTACATAAAATTGGAACAAGGATTAAATCAAGTAGAGTCCCCGTATCATTAGTGGAAGTGATACCATCAGTGTCAAGGTTTCCACGCACTGTCAATATTTACGTATTCAGGGGAGCCTCAAGCCACAACTCTTCAAAGTCAATTTGTCTTTCTTAAGAACTGAAGAAGAATTAATATATTAAAAAGTTGGAGGCCACCCAAAGAGAGAATTCAATGCCAACTTGATTCACAAAATTGTCTCTTGTGACCTGACTGTCCCTAAAACAGGAGGCTGGGAGAATAAACACTGCTGTAATACTTAAAAACCTAATTGAAAAATCAAAATTTGATAGAGACTTAGAATTGGTAAGAATGGGAGATACAGAAAGACTCCAATGGTTCCTAAACCCAGCTCTACATCTGAATCACCTGTGTACCTTGTTAACTACCCTGACCCAACCCCAAAGATTCCATAGACTGAGGTAAGGTTTAGAAAGGTATAGTTCAAATATATGTCCCAGGAGATTCTAATGAATTCCAAGTTCAGGTACCCCCATTTGAGAACCAGCGATCTAATACCAACAAGACAATTTAAGCCCAAAGATCAATTACTTAACTGAATAAGTAACAAAGCAAGAAAAGCCTTGCTATGTATTACTTAAATAAAAATAGAAAGGACCAATCACAAAGAGAAATATTCTTTATTGAACGTGAACTGTAACTAGTTTGAGAGGGAGAGGAGGGGTAAGGGGGTGGGAGGAGGAAATCTCTTGTTGAGTAGTACTGTGCCAAGTGCTTTACGTGGGCAGGTATCTGCCTAAGCCAGTCCAGAATTTCTGTGGTTCTTAAAAAACCCTGAAAGTCAGAATGGTTTTTAGGATAAACTATATAATTCAGAACTCAGCTTGAACGCTACGTAGCCCCATGTGGTGAGCCTTTTTACCACTTCATTGTTTTCCAGTATCTTTTTTAAAGATCAACTGACCAATGATCACCAGCTGTGTGATTTCAGTTATTCAAATAAAACAAACACTGATTTTTTTGACCAGCTCTTTCATTCTGAGATGGCTTCACTAGCTGAGGCTCTAAAATGGAGCATTACCAAGAGAAAAAAAATGTCATATGAACTTTCATGTCTCCAAGCAAAGGGATACTCCCTTTTTACTTGGCACTTGCCAAGTGACAAGCACATTTACTTAGTCTGCCCTAACTCACTGAAAATCAGATTAAATATTTTGTTCAAGGCCACAAAACTAGAAAGTGGCTAAATGGAAATTTAAATCTAGGACTAACTAGTCGCTTAGGTTCTTTCTATTTCCAGGTAATGCCTCCTTCATAACTAACAATGTTTTTGACAAAAAAAGGTTATTTGAATGAAAGAGCCAAAACATAAATGTTACCCTATGTGCTAGGTTTTCTCTGTACCTTATCAACAACTATAATTATTGATTCACCATGTTCCTGCCACAGAGAGATAAAAAAATATTCTGCATCAGGTTTTAAAAAATTATTATTATATAATTTATAGGACAATATTACAGATATAAAATTACTGTCTTGGTGTTTTAGCACTTGAGGGACAACCTAAATTGCACACTTGTTCCTTTTAAATGGCCACTGATTACAGGATTAAGAAGGCTTTTTTATCAGAATGGTCTAATTTTTTGAAATGTCCCTGTGGGTCACTGTGTTCTCACATATGGTACAGCCACTCCCAGAGGAATGTGCTAAAATTACAGTGGAAGTAACAACAGCAGTCTTATCATTTGCCAGTTTCTCTTTGGGTTCAAGAGCTACCTGGAAAATTTTTCTCTTGAAAAACTAATCTGGGGACGCATCTGGTCAAGATGGCAGCATAGGTAGACACAGCTCACCTCCTGGCACACTCACATCAAAATTACCACTAACATATAGAACAACTATCACCCAAAACTGTCATAAGTTGAGTTGAATAAAAGTCTGACAACTATGGAATTAAAGAAATGACATCCATCCAGAATGGTAGGAGAGGCAGAGACGTGGAATAGGCTGGTCCCACACCCACATGAGTTGGATATGAATCTGGGAGCGATATTTTGGGAGCCAGGAGCCCCAGCCTAACACCATGTTCCCCAATCCAGGGTTCCAGTGCCAGGAAGGTAAGTCTCCACAACTTCTGGCTGCAAAATGAGCATGGACAGAGTTGGTGGAAGAAACTTCTAGAGTCCCAAGAAGTTCCTCTTCCTCTTAAAGAACACACACACGGACTTACTTAGATTCACTCCCTCTGAGCTCCAACACTGGGGTAGCAGCTTGAAAGGAACCAGTGGCATACCGGGAGGAAATGAAGTATCTGGCATAAAGGCAAGTGCTAGGGGCACAGAAAGATGAGCAGAAGCCTTTCCCTTTTCTGAACTCTCCCTGCATAGAGCCGCAGAGCTGCAGAGCCAGCAGGCAGGTGCCATATCTGAGACTCCATCAACCTGACTAATACTGTTTGCTCCATCCTGGAGATCTCCAGAGATTCTATGCCATCCAACTTATGGGCCCATCCAAGCTGCTTTTCCATATGAATGGCTGGTCTTGATTCATATTTCACAACTTACTAAATCCTGCAAAAAAAAAAAAAAAAAAACAGCCAGCCTCAGTGAGTCCCCTGTACCACTTGCTATGTGGCCCCAGACCAGGCATTAGCAGCAGACAGCCTAGATTCATGGCTTGTCCTCACCTGGGAATCTCCAAGCCCAACACAAGTAGTAGCCATCTCACCTTGCTTTATAGCTCAGGAATGGTGGCCCTGGGCAAAAAACAGGTATGGGCTGACTTTATCCTGCACGACCTGGGAAACCCCAGAGCCTGTGCACCCAGTGGACAGCTACAGACCACATCAGAGCACCACTACCCTGCCCCGGCAAATCTGATCCTCCACAGGAAGAAGAGGTTGGTGGTCAATGGTCACAGCCAGTCATTGCAGCTGACTGATCTGACAAAAATCCCTCCCATTGATCTGCCAACAGCAATCTAGTCTCAACTACAAGAGCATAGTGCACTAAGCCCACACAAAGAGTACACATTAAGTGCCAGATGATAGGGGAGGCTGTACCACTTGACCCTACAGGACACCTACTATATTAGGCAATGCTACCCATATAGGAGTCATAGCAGCTCTACCTAATACATAGAAACAAACACAGGGAATTTGCCAAAATGAGGAGACAAAGAAATATGGCCCAAAGATTCTGGAAAGATCAAAATAAAAAAAAAAAAAGAGCTAAACTAAATGGAGATAAGCAATCTATCAGATGCAGAGTTCAAAACATTGGTTATGAGGATGCTCAAGGAACTTAGTGAGGACCTCAGCAGCATAAAAAAGATCCAGTCAGAAACAAAGAATGCACTAATTGAAATAAAGAACAATTTATAGGAAAAAAAAAACAGTAGAGTGAATAAAGTCGAGAATCAAATTAATTATTTGAAAGGAACATAAGGAAGCAAAGAACAATGAATCAGAACAAAAAGAAGAAAAAAGAATCCAAAAAATAAATGAGGATAGTATAAGCAGCCTCTGGGACAACTTCAGGCATTCCAACATTTGCATCAGAAAGGTGCCAGAAGGAGAAGAGAAAGAGTAAGAAATTGGAAATCTATTTGAAAAAAAAATGAAAGAAAACTTCCCTAATTTGGTGAAGGAAATAGACATTCAAGTCCAGGAAGCACAGAGAGTCCCAAACAAGATGGATGCAAAGAAGCCCACACCAAGGCACATCATAATTAAAATGCCAAAATTTAAAGATAAAGAGAGAAATTTAAAAGCAGCAAGAGAAAAGAAGTTAGTTAGCTACAGGGGAGTTCCCATTAATCTCTCAACTGATTTCTCAAAAGAAACTTGGCAGGCTTGACAGGATTGGCAAGAAGTATTCAAAGTCATGAAAAGCAGGGACCTATAGCCAAGATCGCTCTACCCAGCAAAGCTATCATTTTGAATCAAAGAGCAGATAAAGAGATTCCCAGGCAAGAAAAAACTAAAGGACTTCATTATTACCAAACCATTATCATATGAAATGTTAAAGGGACTTATTTAAGAAAAAGAAGAAATTCAAAACTATGAACAAAAAAATGGTAATAAATACATATCTAGCAACAACTGAATTTAAAATACAAACTAAACAAACAAGAAGAACAGAGACAGAATCATGGATACGAAAAGTGTTTTGATGGTTGCCTGATTGGAAGTGGATACAGGGGAATGGCTGAAAAGGTTTGGGAATTAAGAAGCACAAATAGGTAGTTACAGAATAGCCATGGGGTTGTACAGTATTAGAAATGGAGTAGCTGAAGAAATTATATACGTGACCCATGGACTTGAACAATGGTGTGGGGATTGCCTAAGGGAGGGGGTGTACTGGGTAGAGGATGGCAAAAAGGGAAAAGTTGGAGCAACTGTAATAGCATAATCAATAAAATATAATTATAAGAAAGGTCTAAGGAAAGAAAAGGAAGGAAGGAAGGAAGAAAAAAGAAAAAGAAAAGAAAGAAAGATTTGGGATGGAACAAGAAAAGAAAAAAGCCAGTGACACAGTGGTTGTAACCAAAAAAGTAAGAAATGAAGACAGAATGTGTTTTATCAGACTCCTGCCTCCAACCAATTTAAAGAAACAGCATGTGCTAATTAAAATTTAGAATTAGTATGGGAACAATGATATCATCAGGAAGACAAATATCTAACACAGAGAATTATTATTTACAATTATTAGCTCATCATCACCATAGCCATAAAATATCTAAGTTCTAAAGACTTCCAAATGCATATTCCTTTGCAGCATCAAGAGTCATGTTGTATTGACAACAGATTCCATAGACTTTGAACTTATCCCCAGTAGGCTATTTTTACTGGAACTAAAGACAATAAGCTGCCTGAGTTTACTGTGAAATATCCATAGATATGCATCCCCTGAGCCTTCCTGAGTTTTTCTCATTAGTCCTCACTATGTCCCTATGAAGCAGAAGCCAGGCTGTTATCTTCAGTCATCAGATTAGAAAGCAAAAGATAGTGAGTTTGTCCACTGAAGTCATATACCACCCCAACACACTGAAACCTCAGCTCTTGATGTATGAATACAATAAGAATTCATTCCTGATCCAATGAGAACAGAAAATGGGAATAAGGTGGGGAGAAGAAGGAAATACAGTTGCCACCTACCCTTCCCCCCTCTTCCTTTCATATTCCACATTGCCCAAAAGAGGAGTGAGGGAATTCTAAAGAGCCAAAGAATAGCAAGGGAACCATGGAGAAGAAAGTTACACTTCCCGGCTTAGTGTAGTGTTAAACTAACAAAACAGGCTATGTCTTGGTAAATTATCACATTAACCTTCAATTACCATTCAGATGGAATGCAGTCACTAAGTGTAACTCAAATGGGCTCAATTTTTTTCTTTTTTTTTTTTTGTTGTTGTTTTCAAATTTTTATTTTTTACCTTCAGTAGTATTTTGTATTAGTTTCAGGTGTACAGCAGAGTGGTTAGATAAACATATACTTTATAAAGTGTTCTCCCTTATATTTCCAGTACACAACCGGTACCATCGATAGTTATTATAACATTATTGACTCTATTTCTTTTGCTGTACTTTCAATCCCCATGACTATTTTGTAACTAACAATCTGTGCTTCTCAGTCCCTTCACCTTTTTAACCCAGTCCCCCAACCTGCTTTCCTCTGGCAACCATCAGTCTGTTCTCCACATCTATGAGTCTGCTTCTGTTTCGTTTGCATATAGTGTTCTTTACATTCCACATATACGTGAGATCGTATGGTACTTGTTACTGACTTGGTTTCTCTGACTGACTTATTCCATTTAATATAATATCCTCTGGGTCTACCCATGCTGTCACAAATGGTAAGATTTTGTTCTTTTTATGGCCAGGTAATATTCTGTTGTATATATGTACCATAGCTTTTCTATCCACTCGTCCACTGATAGGCATTTCGGTTCCTTCCAGAGCACGGCTACTATAAACAATGTTGCAATGAACATAGAGATGCATACATTCTTTCAAATTAGTGTTTAGAATTTCTTTGGATATACAGGGCAAAAAAATAGGTTTATGGTTATGAATAAGCAAAACACAGTTTTTATTCTTATGCTATTATTTATTAATTATAATATTATTTTCCATATGAACAACAGTAAACCTACTATTGCCTCACCCTGTATACCCAGAAGAGGAATTGCTGGATCATAAGGCAGTTCCATGTTTAGTTTTCTGAGGAAACTCCATACTGTTTTCCACAGTGGCTGCACCAGTCTGCATTCCCACCAACAGTGTGCAAGGGTTTCATTTTCTCACATCCTTGCCAGCACTGGTTTGTTGATTTATAGATGATGGCCATTCTGTCAGGTGTGAAGTGCTATCTCATTGTGGTTTTAAGTTGCATCTCTCTGATGATTAGTGATGTTGAGTATCTTTTCATATGTTCACTGGTCATCTATGTGTCCTCTTTGAAGAAGTGTCTATCCAGGTCCTTTGCCTATTTTAATGGATTTTTTGTTTGCTTTCTGGTGTTGAGTTGTATAAGTTTATTATAAATTTTGACTATTAACCCAAAGGGCTCAATTCATAGGAAAATAGCTCAACTTCAGCTATTTTCTCTATTTATTCTTAGGCATGTATCCACTTCTACCTAATGCTTAAATATTCATTTCTGCCTTAATCCACACAAATTTTGCATCTGCACACTAACTTTTCAATCAAACATTAGTTTTGTACTTATTTCCACGACACAGAGTGCCAACAGGACGTTTTCACCACAACATCCAGCTTTAATTCCAAGTCTAGAAATGGAACTAAGGCACACTCCCACCTGAATAAGCTTTCTCTGTGCGGCTCCGTTCTCTCCCACCACATTTTCCGTTTCCTTTACGGTCTCTAGGGATTACCCCTACATTGTCATTCCTTCAAACCGAGGTATTTGTCTTTATACCGATTTACAACTTCCAACAAATTTTCAGTAGTAAACTTTCTGATACATAAAACTGTACAATAAACTCTGATACACCAAAGAAGTTTTTATAAAACTTCTAACATGATGCCATTTACTTGCTTAAAAATTTACATTCTTTACTGTAGCCTTTCAAATCAATTGCGAACTCTGCAGCCCAGCATTGGAGATTGCCCATTATCTGACCTCACCTTGCCTATCCGACCCTATAAAACCTCATTAGAGATGAGTCCTAAATCCAGATCTTTAGCTTTGGTCAAAAATAAGCCAGGCGGTGAATACCATATGATCAATACCATATGATCCCTCCTTTAAGTGGAACCTAATCAACAAAACAAACAAGCAAGCAAAATATAACCAGACACATTGCAATTAAGAACAATCTGACACTAACCAGAGGGGAGGTGGGAGGGGATAATGGGGAGAAAGGGGGGAAGGGTTTTCAGGAACAACTATAAAGGACACATGGACAAAACCAAGTGGGGGTGGCATCAGGGGAGGGAGGTAGGGATGACTGAGGTGTGGGGGAGCGGAGGGGGGGAAATGCAGATAACTGTACTTGAACAACAATAAAATAATTTTTAAATCTCCTCTTAATGATTTCTTTCTCCCCAAAGCACACCAAGTATGCTTATTCTCGGTCTACAACTTATCTATGAACTCCCACTTGGAATGCCTATCCTTCTATTATCTAGGCCATACAATTTTCTAGACTCATTTTCAATGTCGACTTTTCAATGAAGTTTCTCCTGACAACTTCTGTGCAGAATAGTTGTAAGCTTCTTTAAATGTCTACTACATGGACCGTGTGAATTTGATTGTAGAAGATCATGTGTTGTTTTTGTAACTTCTATTTTATGAACTTGCAAGCAGTAGAAGGGCCTTGTTTATTTATTTATTTTTTTTAGTAAAAGAGAACAAAACAGTTGCAGGATCATACCTCATGGTTGATAGTATCTTTATTATCACAATTTAAGATCTCTTTTACAAATATTAAAGGTCTTAAGGAGATTTTAACCTTATTTCTGATCATAAAGTTTTATTGGACCTACAGAAAGCTTGGTTATAAGGAATGCCTTGACTGCTTTGGATATGATTGAATAATAGCACTTGGTCAGACCTGTGCACAAAGAGTAATCTGGTAGCTCTAAAGAGTGTAAATTAGAAAGGTAAAAGAATGGTAGCAGGAAGGTCAGCTAGAATCCTACTAGAATAGCCCTGACTGGTGTGGCTCGGTGGATTGAGTGCCGGCCTACAAACCAAAAGGTCGCCGGTTGGATTTCCAGCAGGGCACATGCCTGGGTTGTGGGTCAGGTCCCCAGAAGGGGGCACGAGAGACAACCACACATTGATGTTTCTCTCCCTCTCTTTCTCCCTCCTTTCCCCTCTCTCTAAACAAGCAGTGGAAATAGGTGTCAGGAACTTTGGAAAAGACAGAAGTATAAATTTGAGCCCCCACTAGTGGGGCAGTGATAGAAGATAAAGGGCTAGAGAAGATGAGTGAAGGACAATAAACTAGAGACAAATAACGGGGAATGGGACCATGGCTAATGATTATATTTGGAGAACAGTAGGATCCTGAATGATATAGGGAGGACAGGGAGAGAAGATTAAGAAAGCGAAGTATTATTAAAAGCAAGACAGAAGGCCAATCCTGGGACATGTCAGGGGTGATGAAGGCAGAATATTTTGTTGATTTTCACCGGTAGGGAACTGAGAGTTATAAAACAATCTTATTTTACATCCATTTTCATAGCAATTTTCATACCAATTTTCAAAAACCAGAGTCCTAGAAGAAATAAAAAATATTTTTTATTCTATCTAATCGAGAATTAGAATAACTCAAAAAATTTTGCATTTGAATTGGCTAAATTTCCCCCAGAGAATACAACTCTTTCCTTATTTTGTATTTACTCAAATTATCCTTTTATCCTCAATGACAAAAATTTAAAAATTTGCAATCTTTTGGCCACCCAGGGAAGAAATTAGATCTGTCCTCTTGAGTCCCTGAAGATTTCAGGAGCTTAAAGTATAATCCAATGTAAACTCACCGAGTAAAGCAAGCAATCATGATTTAGGTCAAATAACCAAGCTAGAGCTGAAAACATAATTGGGTTGAACAAATACAAGAAGTGAAGTGAGGTTCTGGGAGGTGCGTACCAGTTAACGAGCAAGCTACAGTTAGGGAGAAGCGGGAGCACAGACCTGAGAGAGGCGGACAGTTTCCCAGGTGAGAGCACGCGTGCTGAACCCAGCACCTGAATGGTGCTCGAGGCCTGGAGTCCATGGCAACCCTGTACTCTCACCTGTTCTACTCCTCGCCCGATGGCTTACTTACTTCCCTGCAGAGTCTTGACCTGGGTTGTTCTAAATCTTCAGCTGCTAGAACTTCCAGGAGCCTTTAAATTTAAGTATTCAATTGATGAATCATCCTCATATTACCAATATTTGTTTCTGTTTCATTTTTTTCCAGAGCAGCTCATACCCTGATGTAAAATTCGCACACACACATATACATTCATATATATGTATATATGTATGTTATATACTTACATATTCATGTGTATACTTTAAAAATTGTGCTATTAACTATTTTCAGAAATCCAATTAAACCTTAGACCCTATATTTAAAGTTTATTTTTTTTTTGCTATCACCATTAAATTGTTCCTGCATGTAAAAGTGACCGACATTTTCAACATAAACTATAACTGCTATCCTATTTGCAGTTTGGAAAAACATTTCACTGGTCAGTGACTTATATTATATAGGTGGCATTTGTCTTATTTTAAGCACCTACACACATTTCTATTATGATTACAGTGATTAAAATAAATACACTTTCTAAATGTTGGAAAAACCATAGTTACATGGTTCCAGAAACATCTGTCCAAGCCACTAGATGCTGTGTTTGCGCCTCACAGAGCAGGCTGCACTACACGGAAACTTGAATTGGCTGCACGTTTGACAGTTTTCGTGCATGTGGACTGATCACTGCAGATAATCGGTCACTTCATTCTTGTCACTTTACTCTAGAGTCACTACACTCTCTGTCATTGAGCATTTTTAAGGAATCAGCACCAATATCTTTACACAATTGGGTTTCTCTATGACACTGTTCTAAAATAAATATAAATTAATTCTGTGTAGATCTGAGAATATGTATCAAGATAAGGATCCTAAAATTATTCAAATTATTGACTGCTTTGATAGGGGCCATCTATTAATTTTTATGGGACATATTGTTATATTACTGACATGTTCTAACCTCTATAATTTGGGCCCTTTGACACGTTCTTTGTGGAAGGTAAGGTAAGGAATAGAGTAGAGTAGAATATGGGAGTCTGTTCAGCCCTGGCCAGTGTGGCTCAGTTGGTTGGAGTGTCGTCCTGTACACCAGAAGTTCACAGATTGGATTTCCTTTCAGGGAACATGCCTAGGTTGTGTATGGGAGGCATACCAATCAGGGCACATGTGGGAGGCAAGCGATTGATGCTTCTCTCCCATTGATATTTCTCTCCCTCTGTCTTCCTCTCTCTCTAGAATCAATAACATATCCTCTGGTGAGGATTTTCTTTTTAAAACAATCTGTTCAATAAGTTAACATTTCAGTTGATCAATTCCCAGTAGTAAAGTGACTCAGAGCACAGAGCACATTTCTGCATTATATATGCAAGGCAGCGACAATTAGTACAACTTCCTGCCCTCAGGTAGCTTATAATCTTATACAAACAAATGGATAACCAACTGTAACACCAAGTAGAATGAAATAAATCAGCACAGATTAATAACAACAATCTGCTGAAAAGACAGTAATGGAAACTTTAATTCTTAAAGAAAGGAATCAAAGAAAGCTGTTTAATCTTTGAGGATTACTTGCTTTCCTAATAAGAGCCATCAATATTGATTTTTCGGTAAGTCATTTCAGGAGACTAGAACAACTGAGCTAAATTTATGTACTTCGTATGACATATCACTGATCTCTGGGTTCATTCATTCGACAACGAATCAATATTGAGCATCCATCACGTGCCAGTCATGTCAAATTCAGTCCTGCCCGCAAGAAGGTTACATTCTGACGGATGGAAAAAAGACACTAGTACATGTGATGAACATTAGAAGTTGTAGAACAGAACATTTCAAGGCAGAAAGGGGAAAAACATAACAGCCAATTCTTTCTAAGGATGGAAAGTTAAGTTAGGTCAGAGCTAAAAAAGCTGAGGGATAATGGAGACTCACTTTAAGGTTGTTTCCCTCCTGGTTGGCTACCCAAACTTCAAACTAGCAGGGCAACAGTATGCACTAAATCAAGAGTGCAAATAAGTGGAGGCTGCTCCCAATGCATGGCTTGTTCCTTGAGAAGTTCCTCTAAAGTCTACTGTCCTCAGTGAAAGGAAACTGCAGGTCAGAGGGGCCAGATCCCCAGGTTCTCAGATGTTCAGACTTTTAGGCTGCAGAAGGGACTGTGTCATCACCCATGAGTCCACCCATTTGCCACATGATAAATTTTTTCTGGACCACAGTTACATACCTCCTGACTGTATCATCAGACCTACATCTGACTTGACCACTGCCTAAAACAGCGGTTAAGAAAGGGTTGATGGAACATTGTAAATTAAAATGTACATAGTTATCACCATCTTCACCCAAACCCATTTAGAATGACAGCAAAGACTTTTTAAAGAAAACACACACGCGTGCTCATGCGCACGCGCACACAAAGAGGAATGGAGTAGAGACCATAGTTGATAAGGCTTATCAGCAAAATTTTGGAAAATGAAGACAGAATAGATAGGAGTTAGCTGAATTTGAGATCAAAGAAAAGAAGAAATAGAAGTGCTCCTGGCGAAGATAGCAGTGAGTAGGCAAAACTCCAGAAAACTTCAGGAAAAAAGGTTATCAGTTACCACTTGCAATCAGATAGCTGAGAGTGAGACATCATTCTGAATACGGGAAAACTGCACATTGGGAATGATGAGATTCCCTAACCGCCTTCCTCTGATTGCTTCTTAGTTTCCTGGACCACGACGCCAGGATATCTCCTTTTATCTCCAGAACAGAGCTTATTTCCAGAATGCAAGAATCAAGTATTTCGGTCTAGGGAAAAACCTAAAGGTACAGATATTGGACAGATCTAATAGCCCTTCAGAAAGCTCCCAATTCAACAAACACAAACTCTCTCCCCCAAACACACACTCATGAACACATAATCACAGAGGCTCAAATCAACTTCTTACAGTGTCTCAGGCTAAGGCAGGAACATACATTCATGGTGCAACAGATATTCTTGGAAAACCTCTGACATGGAACAGAGGAACCAAAACAGACAAACAGGAAGGAAAAAAAGGATCTGGGGAAACAGACAAAATACAGGGAACACGAGTTAAAACTAAAACATGCAATGGTCCTTATGAAATGGTCCTTAATATTCTCAGAGGGATATTCTATCCATAAATAAAGAACACATGGATTTTTAAATGAAGCATTAAGATAATTATAAACAGCTCTTGGAAATTAAAAATTTAATTTGAATAACTGTACTCAAACAACAACAAAAAATGTAAAACAAAACAAAACAAACAAAAAAAGATACTTATATTTGCCATGTTAGAATGTCAGTACTCCAAAATTTAAACCCAAGGCAGAGAGTTGCACTATCACAAGAAAATTTCCTGATATGGAGAAAAAATAAATACAAATGAAAATAAAAAATTAATTTTAAAAGAGTTTTAAGGTCTGTAGATGCTTAGAAGTTACACTGAGGAAATCCAGAAAATAACATACCAAAGAGCAGGGAAATAGGAAAACAAGGACAAGATTGGGGCAGCAACCATGGGGTCTGACAGCTAGAGAGTAGTTGGTCATGAAAGAACAACTATAGGGAAAATTGAGGAGAAGAAATCATTAAAGAAAATTCCTCATATCTAAAGCAAAGAAGTAAATACTTTTTACTTTTACTTGTTTCTTCATTGAATGAGCCTACCATATCATATCTCCAGCAAAATGAATGAAAAATGACCTACACCAGGATATATTTCTGATCACCTTAAAATTTTTCACAGGGAGAGGGAAAAATATCCAACCAGGTCATTTTCAAAGAATCAGAAATCAAAATGGTGGACTTCTCAAATGCATTTCTAAAAGGGAGGAGACTTTGGAGCAAAACCCTGAAGCATGACACATCATCATAGTTTGTTACAGATCTCATATCTGGAGAGGGAAGACAGAGTCATGTCAGGTGAGGTCTTTAGCCGTGCCAAAAGCTGTCTATTTTCCTACCTAGCCCAGGGGAGTGACTGAGGACTTCAAGAAGAAAAGTGACATAATTCTATTTCTATTTGGAAGGTCTAGCCTGGTAACACTGAGGAGAATGGGTAAGAGTTGAGGAGTGTTGGTGGCAGGGAAAGAGTATACACACAGACAAGCACTGATGCGGACCTTCCCTAAGGTGACAGAAATGAGGAAAGAGACGAAAGGGGTTGACTTCCAGGCGTTTACAGTTACAATCACCATTAGCTGTGTGACTAAGTGTGGATATTGAATGAAAATGTCTAGGGTGGTTCCTACTTTTGCACCTTAGATGACTAAAGGAATAATAATGTCTTTCCCCAGCAAAACAGAAAGTTCTTAATTTTAAAAAGAAGAAAAGTTCAATTTGGGACATGCTGAGTTGGCATTACCCTACATGCCACTTTCTCTTTCACCTCTGTGCCTCTACACTGGTGTATTCTAGTTGGAATTCTACATAATCCCTTGCTCTATTATCCTAATAAGACCATCAGTCAAAGTAAGAAGAAATTATTCACGTCAACCAAATTCATGTTTTACATGTTTGTGTGTTCCTTTCCAATCCCTATTTATCTACAGGATTTTATATAATTATAGCCATTATAGACATGTAACTTTATACTCCGCTTCTTTCACTTAAAATATTTTTAGTATGCTTCTCTGCTATTCCATAGTCTATTTATAATTACCACTTTTATGCCTGCATAATATTAAATCAGGTAGTACTTTCTCATTTTATGTATCATATCCACTGCTGTTGAACATTTAGGCAGTTTCTAACTCTTTCTCTATTTTGCTGAATAATGCCACAATGAGAATCTTTACATACATATCTTTTTTCATTATTTTGGCGCATATTAGGAAACAGTCATTTTTCTTTATCCCCAATGTAGTGTCATGACTCGAAAATATAAGAAACTTTTATGGCTTCGTTTTGTTTTACACAGATGTGGGAACATTTTTTCATGCCAAATCTATGTCCCTGCTGGATTTCTCTCTGCTTACTGCCAATGCTACCACATAAGAAACGATGGCACTGCCCAGGGCCTTCCTCCAGGCTCTGCGGCCCACCTCTGCCATTACACCCTCATGGAGACCTGCACCCTCCCACACCTTGGCCCTTCAAATTGAAGATGCAGCTGAGCTCGCTGCCGGGCTTCCATTCTCATGTTTATGATTCAGAGTGGGAGGGTGTGCACTGGTCTACAGATTACCTGGACTCTCCACACATGCAGCTTGACAGCAATCGTAACTTGTGTGCATGGCCAAGTTCAAGTCCAGCCATCTGGAACTCATGTTTAAGAGGAGGAATCAGGCATAATGAGAACGATGAGCAAGACCAGGTAAAATGTGTAGTACTTTCTACTTGAAACTGCTCTTCCTGCACTTCCCTCACTGCAGTGGTTGAGAGCATGGACTCCACAGTCAGGTTTGACAGTCAGGTTATGTCAAGTTTGTTAAGCCTCTGTGTGCCTCATCTCTAAAATGGGGATATACATGTAAATGCTCAGAACAGTGCCCAGCATATGGGAAGTCTTCATAAGGATTCATTATTATTATTCCTGTCGCAACTCTAGGAAAATTAATATCAAGCACAAGGTCCCCTAAGAAGTCATCGCTCTTATTAGAAAATAACAATAGCTGAAGATGTAGAATACTTGTATGAGTGACATCATTCTAAGGACTCTATACACATGGTCTATTGAAATTTCTCAATACAACCTAAGGCAGGTGCTGTAATCCCCATTTAAAGATAAGTAAAATGGAATACAAGAGTGTTAAGCAATTGCTTAAGATCTCACAGTGATGTCGAATAAAGGGATTCAAACCAAGGAATGTGCTTCCAAGAATGCTATCCCAAGCACTGGACATACGACCTCCATGGATAAAGCAGCAGAAACATACTGTTTTGTGAAGAAAGACGGAGTAGAAACAAATTACCTAATCTATAGTGATGTGATTCCTCTGCTGCTGCTCCAAGGGAAAAAGTTGAGCTCCAGGGCACTAAAAACTATTTGCAGCCTTTACCTCCCACATTACTTGTACTTTGAACCTCATCCAGATTGAATTCAACACTTAGGGTTTTCTAATTCTCTTGCGAATTAATGGTTCTTTTCATCTACATCTTATCTCTCGGCTGTAGTCTTTGTGGCTCTTCCTAACTCTTAAAGTGTCAGATCAAGGGATATGAGACTTCAGTAAATCCTTCAGAGTTTAAGATTAATGAGAAGAAAAAAATGTTGGACGTCAGTTAAATGATCATGTTCTGTTGTTCTATTTTAAAGTTAAGGACGCAGAGATTTGTTTCTAAATAAAGACAAAATATTTTGTCCTGGGCTCACTATGCAGATCAGAAACAGTAACAAAACATCTGTATAGACAGAAGATGAGTGGCCGGGGAGGACCTCTTTGAATAAAAAAAAATTGATTATATTCTCTCTATACATGAGTGCACTATTGCCGATCACCACTGGTAAGGGCTGTGTCGCGAGAGGGGTTGATTTCTCATACCGATAATGTGAAAAAGGAGGAAGTGCTATCACAAGTAGAGGACATGATGATCAGATTAGGGGGGTCCATCTCCAAAGTTCAGGAATATACAGGCATGGGCAAAAGTAGGTTTACAGTGGTAATACACATAATTACGATAATTAATTGATAATAATACAAGAATATATTGTGTTCTGTGTCATCACAACCGTAAACCTGCTTTTGCCCATCCCTGAACTTTAAATGGAGAAGGAGAGTGGAGGAAGCTGGAAAGGTAAAGAGAGGACAAATTATAGAAGCTCTGCAAAGCAATCCAATGTGCTACAGAATGTGAATGTTTCCTGTAGAAAATGGGAAACCACTAAATGATTTTTTGCTGGAGTAACTAGTACAAAAAATTAGATTTCTGGTTAAAAAATGGTCTTTCTGGTTTCCTGTGTAGGATGGAGAGTGTAGAAGGGAAAGAGTGAGATAGGATGCCAGAAGAGGAGAAGGGGCTATTTGCCAATAGTGTAATTGACCATGGAAATGACACTGAGGGTGACCGAGGCCTCAAGCAGCAGTCACGGAAATAGAAGCATGAAAGAGAATTTGAGAAAGATCTGGAAGGACGAAATGACAAGTTTTAGTGGCGGGTGCGTATGGTCTTTAAGGAGAAGAGCGGTGTTCTAGCAGAGTGTTTCTCCATTTTTTAATCCATGATCCCTTTTTAACAAACATAAAACCTCACATGCTCTGCCCAGCACACTTAAAAATTACTTCTTTTAGTTTGTCCCAACAATAGGAATTTTTTTTCAAATATAAAATTACATTTAAATGTAAAATAGAAATATTTACCGAATAATCTAAAGGGATCAATATCCATCTGCCCCTGTTACATGAAAGGGGGCAGGGCCCCAAGTGGGTCTGCCTTGGGCCAGCCGATAGTTCATGGGTCCTCAACTCTGCGCAGTAAAGATTTCACAATGCAAGCCCAGGTGATTTTGAAAGTATGTTTCTTAAAGCTGGGGACAGTGGAACAAGGTAGGGCCCAGAACAGGAGAGAACCTAGGCCAGGCTGCTTTGGCTCTTTAGAAATGTTATGGGAAAGAAGTGACCCAAGTGGGGCTGTTGTCAGCTCACTGGAAAGCCAGAGAAAAGGGGACCTTGGGGACAGGCGCAGCCTGGACGAGCTGTTGCTGCCCATTGCTCACCTGTTTGCAAGTCTAGTGAGGTCCCTTAGAGTTTAGCAGATGCATGCCTGTGGAGGAAGGGAAAGGCTCAGACATGGTCCCGGGAGGGAGAGAATGCACTGGGTCCTTCATCTTGAGAGTTTTAAAGCCTGGGAGTTTAGGGGTGGACTTAGTGGAAGATCTCAACAGCATATTCATCAGCCTTTCCAGGTGTATTCTTTCAGGGTCATGGTCTACACTGATTGGTCAGCACTTGGCCAGGAGGTCATCACAGCTGGTCCTGCCATCACCTGCCTGGTTTTGCTGCTTTTCCAGGCCTGGGCTTGAAATACAACTGAGGACTAGGGATTATCTCAAGGGAGAAAAGGTCAGGGGGGTCTACATCAGGTCAACAGCAATATGAAAGGTCAGGGGGTCTAAATTGCATGACCAGCAATATTCCAGGGGGAGGACAGGTCACCCTGGGGGTGAGGTCCAGCGCCAGTTTTGCCCAGGCTAGGCACCCGGGGTTTCTGCCCCGGTGACCATCTGACCTGGCTGTTCAGCTTTCTGTCTCAGTTTTCCCATTTTACTTGCCAAGGAATTTTCCCAGCTTCTTACTGTCCTGCCTCACCTCTAACATAGTCTACGTGCCAGGGTGGCTCCCAGGTTTCCAGCTCAGGCAGAAAGGTCAATGTGGCCCTTAAATAAAATAGTGAATACAAGGAAAGAGGTCCCAGGAAGTAAATATTGAGTTTAAAGTGAATCAGTATGATCCACTAACCTGTAAACCCCTGGAGAGCAAGCACCATTTTTTAGCCCTGAATAAACTAAAACAGTGAATGACTGTCCCATACCTAAAATAATAATAATAATAATAATAATAATAATAATAGTATTTAATTTAAAAAACATCTGTTGATCTGGTCTGAAGTGGCTATTTGATGCCCAGAGGATAGTGAGCAGGAAAGGCACCATGAGAGATGTGGAAAGAGGTCTGAAGGGAGATGGTACTTTGAGATGATAATGCTATAACTAAAATTGGCTTTTAAACTTGTACTGACGAACCATTTTGAAAAACTTACGAAAGCTATCAATTTTTCCCTGTATCCCAATATGTGCACATAATTTCTGGGAGGTTCATTAACCTCCTGAAGTCTCACTGGGGTCTTTTAAGAATTTGCAGAACCCAGATCAAAAATCTCCAGACCAGTGATAGTTGAGTGCTGAGTTAGGTCTACCCTCTTGGGAATAGGGTAGGAGGAGGAAAGGGCTAAGCGTGGAGCCTGGGGAATGCCAACATTTAAGAGGCAGACACAGGAAGATGATCTTTCAAAGAGGAACTAGCAGAACAGTCACAGACGTAGGAAGAAATGGGCCTGCGTGGTATAACTAAGTCAGGAAACAAGATTCTTTCAAAGACGAGAATTGGGGGTCATATACTGCAGAGAGACAACGTAGGATGATGATTAAAACATATCTTTTAGATATGGGCATTAGTGAACACTGGCTGTTTGTTGACTGGGTTTTATCCTTCTGCCTCCTGGAAAGAGAAATCTGAATTTTTGTCTAAGAAACCAGCCCCCTGCTTCACCCGTGCTCAGCTATGCGAACTCCGTGGCAGTGAGCCAGCCCCACTTCCAGAGGATGGCGTTTTCTTGCCACAGAGCTGGACACATAGAGATGTTCTAAGTGAATCTTAGGATTTTGTTGGAAGTTCTGGGACATGGAGGCTCCAGAGGTGAACAAGAAAGCAAATGGCCTTAGTGGCCATCTCAAGACAGAAAGCCAGGTCATTGGTCACCTTGATCGGCCACTGGATCTCGCCTTTCCTAAAGCTATTTGACCTCTGAACATTTCCATTTAAATCGAATCTGCTGATATTTTCAACAGGAAGCATCCAAACTGGTATATATCTTTCCAGAAGCTGTCTTAGTAGAATGATGGTGACAGAAATAAGACAGCAGTAAGCTAATGAATGACTTGGAAATGTAACACTCAGCAACCCAAACTATATGCTTTATTTCTAGCAGATTTACTGTGGCCATATAAAATCCAATATAAGTGTTTTTGGTTTGGTTTGGTTTTAAATTCTTTTCCTCATGTGGACTTTAGGGCACCTTAACAGTATATTCTTTTTTTGACTCCTTTTTCTAGAACATAGGTTAAACCTCAAAATCTTAAGATTCTTCCCCTAAATTATTAATTTAGTTTGGTCAGTCAACATTTAACTTTACCCACCAGTTTTCCTTCCCCTTATATTAAGCTATTCGGTGTAGTTCTGTTGACTTCATATCCTCCTGTTCAAAAAAAGCAAATTTAGGCATTCTTCTGGAAGCTCCTAATATAAACCTCATCATCTCTCGACTAGACCGTTGAGACTGCACACCAACATGCTTCTTTGGTTTTTTGCTTGCCCACTTTCAATCTAGTCTGTGCATGAAACTGAGGGCTCTTACTACTTTGACTAAATCTGATTTTAAATCCTTTTAAAACCTCACTCTCCAACCTCTCAGAGAACTAGCTTTTCTCCCAGATAATCTGTAACCTCCAAGGCAACAGAAAACAATAGCCCAGACCTGACTCATCGTCACACAGTCTGCACCTATGGCAGGCTAAAGATAACATCTTGACCTAAATTAAGTTTCAATTCCTGAGCCCTAGGTGGAATGACCCCCTGACTACTTTCCCATGAGACTGGACAGAGGGACACTGGGAAAGACCTCAGAGCTTTTCCTCAAGCCCAGAAGATAAAAATTTATCACCCTTACCTCACCCTCTACCAATCACCTCCCAGCATGACCCTGAACCCCTAACCCACAGTGCCTCATGATTTTGCCCTATATAATCTGTAACTTACACACCATCGGGGAATTAGGGCTTTTGAACCTTAGCTTCCTGTTCTCCAGGGTGGCACCACATAATAAAATATCCACTTTCTCCACTGCAATTCTCAGTGTTTAGTGTTTGGCTCTGCTAGTGCTAGGAGTACAATCCATGGGGTTCGTGCCCATGGGTTGTACATATAAGTTCCTCAGCTTCTCCATTTTCTATTCTATTCTTAACCTCCCCCTGTCTATTTTATGCCTACCAGTTATGCTTCTGATTCCCTGTACCTTTTCTCCCCCATTCTCCCCTCTCCCCTTTCCCACTCATAACCCTCCATGTGATGTCCATTTTTCTGATTCTGTTCCAGTTCTAGTTGTTTGCTTAGTTTTAGTTTTTTAGGTTCAGTTGTTGATAGTTGTGAGTTTGTTGTCATTTTACTGCTCACAGTTTTTTATCTTCCTCTATTTCTTAGATAAGTCCCTTTAACATTTCATACAATAAGGGCTTGGTGATGATGAACTCCTTTAACTTGACCTTATCTGGAAAGCACTTTATCTGCCCTTCCATTCTAAATGAGAGCTTTGCTGGATAGAATAATCTTGAGTAGGTCCTTGCTTTCATGACTTCAAATACTTTTTCCAGCCCCTTTTTGCCTGCAAGGTTTCTTTTGAGAAATCAGCTGATAGTCTTATGGGAACTCCTTTGTAGGTAACTCTCCCCTTTCCTCTTGCTGCTGTTAAAATTCTCTCCTTATCTTTAATCTTGGGTAACTTAATTTTATGATGTGTCTTGGTGTGTTCCTCCTTGGGTCCAATATCTTTGGGACTCTCTGGGCTTCCTGGACTTCCTGAAAGTCTATTTCCTTTGCCAGGTTGAGGAAGTTTTCCTTTATTATTTGTTCAAATAAGTTTTTAATTTCTTACTCTTCCTTTTCTCCTTCTGGCACCCTTGTGATTCAGATGTTGGAAAGTTTAAAGTTGTCCTGGAGGTTCCTAAGCCTCTCTTCATTTTTTGAATTCTTGTTTCTTTATTCTGTTCCGGTTGGATGTTTATTTCTTCCTTTTTTTCCAAATCATTGATTTGAGTTCCAGTTTCCTTCCCTTCACTGTTGGTTCCCTGTGTATTTTCCTTTATCTTACTCTGTATAGCCTTCATTTCTTCCTTCATTTTGTGACTGAGGTCAATCCTTTCTGTGAGTATCCTGATTCAGAGTTTTGAACTCTGCATCACATAGGTTGTCTATCTCCTTGTTGCTTAGCCCTTTTTCTGGAGTTTTGATCTCTTCTTTCACTCTGACCGTATTTCTCTGTCTCAGTGCACCTGTTATGTTGTGAGGGGGTAGAGCCTTAGGTATTCACCCAGGCAGGGCAACCCTCTTTGCTACATTGTGGCGCTCTACGGGGGGAGGGGCCAAAGAGGGAACAAGGCCACTCACTTGCTCCGCTCTAGCCCCACTTTCCAAGAACTCTCCTGTGAGACTGGGAGTTTCTCCTGTGTTAGCACCCACACAGGATTTTATAGCTGGAGATTTTAAGTCTTTGGTTTTCTGGTCAACCAGCACCCCCCGACCTTGCCCGTGCAGTCCTCCGCCTTACCACAGGTCCTCTCTGCCCAGCTGCCCATCTCTGCCCCTCCTACCAGTCTCGGTGAATGTTTAACTCCTTGATTGTCCGAGTTCCATGCAATTTGATTTTCTGGAAGTTCTGGTTGTTTATTGTTTTTAAACTGATTGTTGTCCTTCTTTTGGTTGTGTAAGGAAGCAAAGTGTTTCTACCTACACTTCCATCTTGGCCAACACTTCTCTTTTTACTTTTTTAATGTGGCTATTAGAAAATCACATTTTTGTTCACTTTTTCTACTAATCTAGAAAAGCACTCTCAGCTTCTCATGCAACTAAAAACATGTTGCCATAAGCCTTGGTGCCAAGAATATCTTGCAAAGGGACAATTTGTATGGCTTTTCCAACCTTTCTACAAAAAGGAGGTAGAGAATTTGTGTTATTACACACTCGTGGGTACCAATGTTACATTTTCAAGAAGGCTGGTAAAAAATAGAAGCAGAGGTTACACCATGAAAATCAACAGTTAGCCAGCTCACCCCAGGAATACAGCTCACCCTTCACCTCATTTGCTTACTAATTGAATGTCTTTACTCCCTTTCTTAGCTTCTATGTCCTTGTGAGTTTAAAACTGTTTCTAATTCACCACAGAAAAGTATCTTTGTGTTGCTATAAACAAGCACAGTTAATATCCCAAATGCTCATATAATAATAACAAAAGTAAAGTTTCTCATTTTACTAGGGCTTTATGAAAAGCAGCTGAAGCAGTGGTGTTTTATGGTGGCTACTTTCAAAACTACTCCACGAGCTCTCTGCCCTTCACACACATAGCCTACTTTCCCAAAGCGTTATCTACATTCTTAACCAAAACTGAAATGGAAATCTACTCACCTCTCCACTGTCGTTGTTGGACATTGAAGAAACAATAAGCTTCCTACTAAAGCAATGGAACAATGATCCAAAGGGAAGAAAGTCAGTGACTCAGTGGTTTGAGAGGCAGAAGGTAAAACCTAACAGCATACTGATGAAAGGTAGGGCCTCATAAGCTGTCATTGAAATTTCACTGTAGAGGAATTATAATTTTTAATTAAAATGTACGGAAAGAAGCATGACAGAGGAACTGAAGGCATCTGAATGACCAAGGAATGCATGCTCTTAATCATCACTGTCATCTTGTCACAGTATCACCTGAGTAACTGAAGGAAAGGCAAGACTAGGTGCAGTGGAAGATGAGTGTATGTTCTAGGTGTGGTTTTGGTGTGTTTAGGTGTGTCATTTGAATATCCTCATACCTGGGCCATTTCTTCCACCCATTCTCACAGCAGATATTTGCTAACACCCACCGCATACCAGGGCAGTGTTCTAAGTGCAAGGTCACAGCAGTGAGCAAAGTCCCTCTCTCAAGGACCTTACATTCCAGTAGAAATTCCCTGGAGACAACTATGCACCCAACTTGTATGATCTAAATTTTTCTTAATATTATTGCTCTGGTGGCCTGTATTCTCCACCTTTCTGTCAGTTTCACACACACGTTGGAGCCATGTGAACTAGCATATCATACACACAAAATCCATTTTTATTATTTGTGGATGGGGGAGAGGAGCAAGGGACATGCAATTCTGGACTCCCCTCCTAACTGGCAAAGCCATGAGAGTTCCATAAACAACTGCCACTGAAAGAAACATTTGTTCTTTCTTTAAGGCTGATAAGGAAAGGGAGCCCTTGCTACAGTCGGGTAAACAGCAACTGCCTTGTTCCCTCCTCTATTATTCACTCTGCATGCTCTCTCTGGTGTCCGCTCCCTGGCAGGGGAAACGACTGAACACAGTGCTAGAGGTTGCAGAACTGGTCTCACGCTGTCTCAGTGGGATGAGCGAGAGCTTTCACGTGTGAGACAAAGGTTCATTTCAGGGAGTCGAGTCCTGATCCCTCCCCATACTAACTGTGACATTGGGCACGTCACCTAACATCTTGTACCTGGTTTTTGTTTTTGTTTTAAGTGTAGGTATTGGAGTAGAGAAGCACTAAGACTCTTCTCAACCTTGAGGTGTTGTGCCTTTAAATAATTTGTGTAGCACAGAGGTAAGTGAAGACAGAGAAAATAGAAAGTAGAGTAAAAGGCCAAGAAGGAATTTGTGGGCCATATTTCACACTTACGGATAGCAATAGACGTCCAGCACCAAAAGAGAAAACCTGCGTGTTTTCTACAAAGTGACTTGACTAAGGTCACCCAGTGAACAGAGGAACAGAGAAATTTTCTACAGTAACTGGTTGCCTTATTTTTCAACAAGGCTCAACCTATTACACCTGGCATTTTCTCAACTGGATTTGTCTGTCTATATAAATTAGTCTACAGCTGTAGCCAGCTGTTTTGTCAGAAGTAACAAAATCTCTAAGCATATTTTCTGTCAACCAACATAAAAGCTGAATCTAGTACTTGCTAAAAACAGCTTTTGCCCTGAAACCACAGACCTAAGCTAACATTGCCGCCCTTAAAAATAAAACGCATAGACACTGAGGGCATCACCCTGGAAATTTTCGGGGACTTGGGGGGGATTGCTGCTACATGATCTGCATTATGACTAGTGACCCAAAGACTGCATAAAACTATGGCAGGAAAATTTTTCTACATTTTTCCTTTTCCTCCACCCGAAAATCGGAAAATATTCACATGGGGACTCCTTAGAGACCAAAAAACAATTTTAAAAAAAGCCTGATTTTCCAGTCCTTCACATTTCTAATAATGGCGGGCCTGGCAGGTTCCACGAATGTTTTCCAAACACTACACAGACCACATAACTGATATAAATAGAACTAGGTCTAAATAACTTATGAAAATAGCGCTCAGGGCTCCTGCAGAGACCATCTGTGAGATGATCCTTTCCTAATAAGCCAGTGACTTCAGGGAGTCACAGATTTACCCACTTTGATCCAAACCCTTTTGGAGAGATTGGATAATACTCTGTTTCTGGGGGGGCAAGGAGAGACAGAAGTAGAAGCAGGGGAAGAGGTGAGGACTAGAGACTGGCCGAAAGGAAGCCGATGTCTGAGTTCCAAAGACTAAAGCATGGTCAGGAACAAGGATGGCTTTTGTGGTTGCATACCTCTACCCTGAAAACCTTCAATTCAGCGCTCCCTTCTCCCTGGACTCCCAGTAAATGCTTGACATTAAACACATAACATTTATTAAAATGGCCTATATTTACTTAACCATCAGTTCTGTTTATTAAGACACATTCTTGATGGAATTTGCAAGCATTTTGCTCGCCACCCCTGTTTATCACGTCTAGCCACTAGCCAGTCAGTGAATAAATTTAGGAGCCAAGGGAAGGTGAGGAAAAAGGGGACTGAGGAGGGGGGAGTTGGCAGCCTGTGGGTGAAGACTGGGCAGGGAGGAGAAGCCAGGGAAGGGCTGCTTGCATGGGAGGTGCTCTCCGACCGTAGATTGACATGGCTAAATCAGCAGGGTCATTCAAAGCTGAACGAGAACCTTTGAAACATCTTCACAACGGAATCTCTGATTCAACCATTTCGTACTTTGTTACCCATTTTGTTACTTTGCAAACTCAAAATTTATCATAAATAACCCCATATCAGATAAATGTGACATTATTAATTCCTCTGAGAATGTTCAGCACTTAAAGTATTTTTAAACAAATGTGTTTAGCATCAATCTTGTTAAATTTTTCTAAAACTTAGATATTTGATTCTAAATATACCAAGTTGGAGAAGGTCTATGGGTGTTTCAGTATATGGTTCTGGAGCTACACAGACAGGGGCCCATTGCTCTCTGGTTATTGGACCTAATTTATGATAACAGGTTAAAAAATACAAAAATGCCAAAACCATAGTAAAACATGGCAAACGGTGCATATGCACAAATAAATTTTAATTCTCATTACAGTGAAAAGTAGTAAAGAGTTCTACATTAAACCCACACCCATAAATGTTAATCATTTAAAACCTGAGGAAAACTATGGATTCAAAGGAAAAAGGCACTATACACAACACTTTAATTTTTTCAATGTTTTTATTTTAATTTTTTTAACTAAAAACCATATACTTTTAAAAACTGATTACATCATAATCACATAATCTGCATAGATTACATGCATTACTCTAGCAGAATTCAAAACTCTTTCCATTGAGGCCCCAGGACTATGCCAAAATGTCAAAATAGAAAAATCTGTGTAGGACTTTCTCTTAATTCTTGTTTGGTCTTCCTTTTACAGTCTTTCGTACCCCCCGCCACTGAAACACTCTCCCCAGGCCCACTCACTTGCAACCGTGTCTTTCCTGTCAATGCACTGGTCTTGCCTTCTGTCTTATTAAATCCCCCATAACCCAATCTCACTACCCCAGGGACCTCTCTTCCACTTTACGCTATGATAGTGAATCATCTGATAAACTTATTCATAATATTTCATCCGTTTTATCTCAAACTTGCTAATGATGAGGATCAGCTCACCAGCTTATTAAAAACATGGATTCCCACACCTCAACCTAGACCTTCTCAACCACTCCCGGGAGCCCGCCTACCAGCCTGCAGTTTAATCATGCATGCCCATCTGCGCCTTATCACCTTGCAAGTTTGGGACCCCTGGAGCCCTGGCAAAATAGCACATTTACCCGGTGATACGCAGGCATTACACTGTGCCAATTACATCAGAATCTCTGTGGGTGATGCCTGAATATCAGTAGGTTGTAAATGTTTCTTGAATGAATCAGCTGTGCAACCAGAAGTGAGAACTATAAACCCGTGTTTCTCAGTATTGAGTCCACAAAAGTATGCTCAGAATCCCCTGGAGTGCTCTGTAAAAATGCAGGTTCCTGAACCTCCATCTCAGATCTACTGAGTCAGAAGTTTTCTAGGTCAAACCTAGGAATCTGAGTATTTAATATGCTCCCCAGGTCATTCTTTCTTATACAAAGTTTTGAAAATCCTCTGCTTTGAAGCAAATGTTCATAATTAGGGCACATATTAAACGGAGAGATGAGACTTGCCTGCCCTAAGCTCTGCACTAGCCATTTCCCGCTAGGAGGGGCGGAAAGAACCCAGACATGCCCTGCCATGCCCTTGCAAGTGATTTTGATATGTAGTCTCAGTTGGACACAATTGTACTGAATTTTAATAAACAAAAATGTTCCTGGGGTCAAATAAATTCAAGGAATGCTCAATCCTATGTTCTCTTTGATTTCTATACTATACTTTACCAGCATGGAATACATTCTAGGGACTCCCATTTTAATAAAATCGTTTAACTTTGACAGTTGTTCATTGTCTTATAAAGTTCATATACATTTTCTCAGTGAAGCCTGAAAGCACAGTCAAGAACACTGAGGCGTAGAAAAGCCGACTGCCACAGACTTCCGATAGAAAACGGCAGAGTGGTCTGGAACACAGTTCTCTTGACTCTCCTTTGGCAGAAGACCCTGCTGGTCTCACCGCCCCGTAGCTGTGATGTAGGTAGTATGTGAAGAACCATACAAAAATACAATGATGAATTCCATTGTTCCTGAATTTCTTTTGTAGTTCTTGTTTATTTTTTTCTTTTGAGATATTTCCTTTGAACTGATTTCTCCACTACTAGGAAGAGGAGGGGGGAGGATAGCACACCAGAACACGTGTGTGTTATAATGGCAGCCTCCTACCACCAGATGACCCATATCGTCTCCCATCTGTCACAAACTGAATTCATTAGGAAAAAAAAACAAGAACTAACACATTTTAGAAAAAATTCTGTGTATATGCTATTAGGTTCCGTGGTATTATTTCACTGAGACTTTAATCTGTACTTTTAATATATTCATAACCTAGGTAATGTCATACGGTGATATTAATTTCAAACCAATTTTAATGGAGACCAAATGGGCAAGTGCACAACTGTACATGCAATACTCCAACTAACCGATAAAGCCCAGTGCCGGGGGCACCACAGTACAGTATACTTTCTGGCCATCCCTGTGACTGTCATTCAGGCTTGCTAGAATTATTGAATCTATTTGAAGGTAATAGGAAGGTAATTCAAATGGTTACTTTTAAAGGAACCAGTTAGTAGCTGGTCTGGTTACCAGCTAGCTATTCAAGTGACTTCAACCAATTGTTTTCAAGACCTGGTTAATAAATATAGTCCTTTCCATTTAAGAAAAAAACTTTCACATGTGTACTATCTTACAATAATCCTGTGAGAATTAAATAAGAGACTCAAAGAAATTAAGTGCCTAGAAATAAGTGGCATACAATATTTAATCCAGCTTCATTGAATTTTTGTCTCTACATTTTTTATCTCTATAAAAACACAAAAAATTCAACTATTTTAATGCAGATTATTTTAGCAATTTAGTAGAAGAGAAAACATCCTTTTTCATTACATCTCTCTTAACAATTTGTTTTCTGGTAAAATATTTTTGAAATATATCTCAATATTAATGCATTTAAAACACATTGAGACTACTTTGTTTTGTCTATGACTTTGGAGTTTAAACGGCTTGGTGTTAAAGAAATATCCTTTGTTATTACTTCTGTTTTCATCAGATACAGTATTCTAAGTATGTTCATGCAAAGGTACTCTCCTGAAAGTTTCTGGAAATTTGGATTATATTACAAAGTGCTCTAAAAATGTTTGGTATGAGCCCTAGCTGGGTGGCTCAGTTGGCTGGAACTTGTCCCATACACCAAAAGGTTGTAGGTTCAATCCCAGGTCAGGGCACATGCTTAGGTTGCAGGTTTGATCCCCCAGTCAAGGCGCATGTGGGAAGCAGCTGATCGATGTTTCTCTCTCCTCTCTCTGTCTCTCTCTGCCTCTCTCGCTCCCCTTTCCTTTCTCTCTGAAATCAATAAACAAACCCTTGGGCGAGGATTTAAAAAAATGTTTGGTATGAAAAGGAACTGGAGATGACTCATTTTGTAAAGCAACATGTCTCCGTTTGTTAGGAGTTCTGCAAGACTGGTGCAGAAAGGCTAACAACAATGTGGTATTATCACAGGCCCTGTCACAAACATGAAACATGGGGCATGGCATTAAGCTGGCAGGAAGAGCAAAGAAGTCAGATAAGTCAATACTCACTCATTGTGAAGTCCATAAAATGGAACTCACATAGAGAACAAATTAGGAAAAGGGTCCATCAGTAGCATGAAAGATTTAGTCACCCACTTATTCACCAACTATTTATTAAGAACATACCGTGTGCTTGGCAGTGAGCAAACTGCTAGGTATCAAGATGCAGCTGTGAACAAGAAAAGCACAACCCTGCCTTCATGGAAGGCACCGTCTCCCCGCCATGTTTCTCGTACTTGGCCAACATGAAGGTCTTCTTTTAATGAGAAAAAAACAAACAAAAAAAATTCTCCCAGACTCCCAGTGTTGACTTAAATTATGTGTATTACAATACAATGTTACATAAAAATATAGAAACATCAGCTAGATATGAATATATTATACATCTACCTCATGCAGTTATAAAAACTTATCAAAATTACAAGTCAATGCAAAGAGAACATCAACACCAGTAACATTCAGATTAGCACCATTAAATGAGTATCCTGAAAGACATTGTGTTGAAACCAACAGTGACTCACACAGGCTCCAGTTCTAGAACAATGTGCGCTCTATCATGTGTGTTCTCTATATGAGCCCTATAAATTCTTGTTGACACGGCACACTGTGACGCTATTTGATGTTCACTTGGCACAAATACACAATGGACATGTTGGGGTCACCCTTTTCTACTGTCATTCACCCATGACAATTAAAACATCAATACTTGGTGCCAACATAATTGAAAGTATGTGCGTGTGTGTGTATATACATACACATATGATTATAATTATAATACAAAATTTAACTGATCTTGATGGTAGCTGTCAGATATCCCACACAAAAGAATACCTTTGCCCGTGGCTTTCGCAAGGACAGCTAGGCTAAGAGAACAGGGCTCCAGTGAGAATGACACAGGACAAGCAGGCTACTGCAGCTGTGATGATCTTTGGGGACAGCATTAGGAGGCCACAGCAGAGGGAGGACTAACCAGACCTCTTTGAGGAAGTACTACGTAAACTGAGACTTGTAGAAAGAATTGATATGAACCAGGAAAAGATCAGGGGGAAGCTAAGAGCTGACTTTCAACCTATTAACACTGACTTTATGGGACTGGTTGTTACGTATTTTGCATTTACTCTTAAGCGTGAAGAATCCTCACATATGAAATAAGGACTAAAATACCAACCTCATAGCATACTTCAGAGAATTCAGTGAGATACGGTATGTTTTACTTGGCTCAGTACCTAGTACAAAGTAGGTACCTTTAACTGGAGTTGTAATAATGGTGGTGATTAGGATGATTCTTAGTAATTCAGTCAGAAATAAATAGTGATAAAATGGATGGTATATTTGTTAACTAAAAAAACAAAGTTTAATCTGTTTCCGGAGCCTATTTTTCTTTACTCTCCATGGATAGGAAGAGAAAACTTGGATGCCACTATTTTGTTATGATATGCACCCCAGAACACTCTCATGCAGCATCTGGAAGGGAAAGGCAAAATAATTGGGCCTCTCCGAGAACAAATAAGTGTCAAGGCGAATGCTATGACTTATGAAAGATGATGTGTCTCTCAGTCCACATAAAACAATTGCCCTCTGTGTTCCATGCCTGTTTCAGGAAACTTCTCAAGAACTCTGACATACCAAGACCTCTGTCCTACAAACATTTGTGCTTTTTTGCGAAAAAATGAGCAGTCCTTCAGCCTTCGACAAGTCCCTTCACTCTGAGTGTCAAGAGCCAGGGTTGAGGTCCACTCTCTCTGACCCACACCCCCATCTATGTAGACCCGCACCTCTGGCCCACACTCATGGCAGCCCTCCTTCATTTTACTTCATAAAGGATGATTTAAAAGAAAAAATAGGACTCTGCACCCAGGTTCTTCCCCACATTGGGTTCAGGGTTAGAGCAAGAGTTGCTCCCATATTTTTAATGTCAATGACCACATTGAACTGGTTTTCTAATAGTTTCTTATTGACTGAAGATTGACAGCCAATCCAACCATGAAAATAAACTCTGACTCGTAAATTCAAAGCTGAAATAAAAGAAGCATATAGAGTCACAGCTAAACGGGATCTTAGATATGGGAAAATTCCAAAGACAACAGAGATGGGACTCTGTTTAGAAGCGCATACGGAGTCCAGTCATCTCAGAAGTTTATCCCTGCAGAACAAAGCACACATTCTAGTAGCAAGTGGACACTCAAAGTCAATTTTTGGTACCATACAACCCCTTGATTGTACCAATCCTGTCATTTTGCTATTTATTTCTTGGTGTGAAATGACTTACTAAAGATCACTCAGCTAGTTAGCTTCTAAGTTAGGTCTTTAGTGCAAGTCTCATAACCCTTAATCCAGTGATTTTTCTGTTGCTTGTTGTTCCCTCCCTTCCTACACATTTGACTGCAGATAACGTTTTAAAATTTCCCACCAATTTGCATCCAGGAATCTTTACAAGCTCTGCTTCCCAAACCTAAACTCTCTCTCTCTCTTGCCCTGTCATCATTACTGGTTACATTCTTTATCTCTGCCTGCTTCCACAGGCTGGACAATTAACAGCTCCCTGTATTACCTATACTTTATTCACCTAGTACTTTAGCACCAGTATTGGCTCGATGCGCCGTACCAAAATCCAGCACCCTTAATTGAATCTGGCCTTTTACTTTGAAGTGGGCACACAAATAACCTCACCCACTTTCTAGCCAATTCTCTCTCAGAATGTATCCATTTGCCGTAGGATAAATGAGAGAACTGAAGGCCCTAACATTCTCCATCAGCCTGCATGGTTCTGGTCAAATTCTCCACCCTGTACCTAATGCCCACATCCCACAGTGAACTCTGCAAATTTCTACTAGGGTTGATGCTATGTCTATTATCTCCTGACCTTGACTCAGTTCTGACTCTTGCTATTTCCTTGGCAATATGTCCTCTCCAGAAGGAACATGGCAATGAAAGAAGCCCAAAAGCAGCTGGCACCTGACCCAAGCTATTGGCAAATGCATTTTCTACTGGCCCAACAAACTGGTGAGCAACAAAATCATCCCATGAAGAGAGTGAGGTGGTATTCACAAATGTGAAAGTGAGTAATATGAGCTTGTCAGGCCTTATGCTTATGGGAAAAAAAAAACAGATTTTGTAAGGGAATCAGATAAAGTTTTATTTCAAACTCGTACAATTCAGCATTATGCTATGCAACTAACTCTTCATGCTTTTAATTTCATGCTAACTTACACAGTCCAAAAAAATCAAAAGATGTTGAAGAAAATTATATTTATATAAAAGAGCATCTAATTCAATATGAAAATAATAAAAGAATGAAGGTTCACTTGTGCAACTAAAATAATCTGGGTAGAATTTTGAAGACTAAGAGGTTCCCCTTGGGAGTACTGGTATGTCACAGTGGCCAGGTGGTCCTGAGGCTGCCCTCCCTTGACAAAGACACCTCTTCCCTAACACTGATCATTGTCTTCACAACTCCTGGCTTCACCGCTTGTCCAGTGATTCAATGGTTTGGTCACCATGCTTTTGCCACCATGACCCCAACTTTGATTCTTACCCACTCAAGACAGTTACATTAAAGAAAAAAAAAATATTTCAAAAACATAGATATTCCCCAACAAGACATCTTTTAAATAAGTGCCATTGGACTCAAAGCAAACTTGGAGAGAATGTTGATGTCTGTGTGGGTTTTGGTATACAACAAACCACCCCAAAACTTAGTGGTGTAGAACAACCACTATCTGATTTTATCCCTAAAGATACTAGAAGTTGACTGGGGTCAGCTAGGCAATTCTGCTCCACATGCCGTTGGCTAGGGCTGCACACCTCCAGGCCAGGCCGGGCTGGAGTCCAAGATGCCTCACTCACATGTTGCTAGGAGGTCAGTCAGGGCTGTTGACTTGAGCCCCTGGGTTCCCCTTCACGTGGCCTCTCCATGTTACTTGGGCTTCTCACAGGACTCCAAGAAATATCATTACAGAGCACCACTTCTACCACGTTCTACTGTCAAAACATGTCTGGAACAACTCAGTTCAAGGGGAAGGGGAAAAGATCCTGCCTGTTCATGAGTTGTCACACTATCTGAATCCATCATATCGGTGGAGAAAAAAACAAACCAAAGATTTTATTGTTGGGGTGCTAATCCCATTGTTGTTTATAAAGAAACTTCCCTGAGTGGACTCAGTCCCAACAAGGTCCAGGGAATTTGATTCACTGCTTTTAGACCTTCTTCAAGGCAAGAACAGAGTGAGAATTTCTCACTTAGAGTGGATTCTCACTTCAAGGGGGCCTAAAGCCTTTTGGGGTAACTTATAAGATATAAAGCTATGTGGGTTTGAAAATTACCACGGTTTGTAACCCTGCTGGGATTTATCTGGAACTATAGAAATGTGAAAATAAGCCAAATAATTTTCCAACAGATACTGCCAATTGAAAGCATAGTGGACCATTTAGGTATAATTGTTAGGAGGAAGAGAATTACACTGATTTGTCTGTCAAAGTGTTAACTTCAAAGATGATTTCTAAAAATCACCACTTATTTGTACTGTTCTTTAGTTCTATTAGAATTAATATTAGGGGGGGACAAGATTGTGGCTTCAGTTCCCATGAGAAAAGTCAACCTTCACTTTCACCATAACTATAAGCCAAATTAGCCCTGTTGTAAACCTGCCCTTGATTCACCCCCCATTGGATCTGAAAGAGAGGGCACAGATAAGTGCTACCTCAGCCTTGACACTGAGACCATCTCAAACCTCAGGGCCTTCTCTTGAATACCACTTAACTTCTTCCTGTTTCTCTTCATCCTATTAAAAGTCAGGAAAGGAACTAATTGTTATTGATCTTACTATATATCACTTCCTGTACGAGAGTTTTTTCTTGTTTCTTTTGTTAAACAAATATCTGTGTTATTTAATCATTATCATACAAAATGTTATACACTAAAAGCATTCAATTCATTTGCTGAGATAAGTTATGAGGCTGTTGATAAACCAAGGCATTAGCAATGTTTCACTGGGTCAAAAAATTCACATATTTTTTAGGACAACTTCCCTTGGTTCTCATCTACAGAGGCTGGATATCCTCTCCAGACGTAGAAATACATTATTTTTGGTTTATGATGTTAAATTTGGTAATAAAACCCTGAATAAATAGAAGGTATTTTCTTAATTGTATTTTAACCTATGTAAAGATATTTTGTCACAGAATATATGTACAAAATGCCACTTGATCACGATTTAGAGATGTTGGTTATTGCAAGCATTTTATAAGGTAATTTTGGGTGGATCTACTATTTTAGCAAATTTGCATTTCTCAAAAATGAGAATTCCAACAGAACAGAATGGCAGTTTATCCTCCAGGTGTGAATGAACATTCTCATTTAGTTGAATTATTTCAATAGGTTGACTTTAATCAGAGTGGTTTTAATTATCCCTTTCCTCTGATGACCATTTCCAGTTCTGCCTTCACCCCTAACTTCCAAATACTCATTAACAGAAGTTTAATATCTACCCATTTTCCTTTTTACAATTACTGTTAATTTAGTTTACCCTGAAGTAATTGAGAAGTTTAAAAATATTTTGTAGTTAGAAAAATCACCTCTAGAAATCAAAAGGCATTTTAATGACATAACAACTTACTTGGCCTTTGGAAAATGATATCAGTTGAAAGATATCTATTGAGAGGATCCAAGAGGCAGAGGAGTAAGTAGAAGCTTCACAAAACTCCCCCAGGACCAATCTGGGATTACAACTAAATTGTAGAGAAATCATCTTGAATAACTAACTGAACACTAGTTGGAGAAAAGCCTTATAACCAAGGACAGGCAAAAGAAACTACTTCACCACAATGAGACTGGTAGGGAGTGCAGAGGAGGTGAGAGGGGGCTGGGTGGGCTCCCACAGGCAGCATCTGAAGTGCTGGAGGGCTATTTCACCAGCTGGGGGCTTCCTCTTCAGAACTATGTGTTCTAAACTCCAAGCTGGGCTCCCCAGAGTATACAGCACCAGAGCCAGAAAGGAATCCAGATAACATCCAGTTGTGAAAAGCAGCAGAGTTTCTTTTTTCTGTCTGCCCTGGAGAGATGGCTATACACACACAGAGCCTCATAAAGGGCCAAAACATGAAATTTTATTTGCAGCCACTTATCCTGGGATCCAGCAAGGCAAGGCAGAGTAGACTAGAGAGGCTTGAGGAAAGTCTAGGGTTGATGATTCTAGGGAGGAAACTGGAGGACCATCTGCCAAGACCCTGTGCTGAGTCATTCCCCATACTGCAGAAGTCATCTCTCTACAAGCGGCGGCAACATCCTGAGGGGAAGCAATAGCCCCCCGCCCCCCACAGGAATTACTGTAGCCAAATTGTGGAGCATAAGCCAGCTGCTATTACAGCTTGAGGCTGTACCACTGATCAGTTTAACAACTAAGGTGGAAAATACAAAGAAGCAGCCAGAATGGGAAGACAAAAAAAATAGATGCCAAATGAAAGAATAAGAAAATTCTGCTGAAGAACTAGATGAAATGGAGGTAAGCAATTTATCAGAGAGAGAGTATAGAATAATGATTATAAGGATAATCAACATCAGGAAAAAACATATACAAACCATAAAAAAGGACAAGTTAGAAATAAAGAATGTAATATCTGAAATAAATAATACACTGGAAGGATTAAACAGCAGAATAGATGAACCAAAGGACTGAATCACTGATTTGGAAGACACATAGTAAAAAGCACCAAGGAAGAGCAGCAAAGACAAAACAGAATTCAAAAAAATGAGGAGAGCTTATGAAACATTTTGGAAAACATGAAGCATAAAAATAGCCACATCATGGGCGTACCAGAAGGAGAAAATAGTGAGCAAGGGATTGAGAACCTATTGGAAGAAATGATGACTGAAAACTCCCCTAATCTGTTGAAAAAAGACACACAGTTCCAGGAAGCTCAGAGCATCCCAAACAAGTTGTACCTACAGAAGCCTACACCCAGACACATCACAATGAAAATGACAAGGCTTAAAGACAAGGAGAGAATCCTGAAAGCCACAAGAGAATAACAGGTAGTTACATAAAAGGGAGCACCAATTAGACTGTCATCACTTCATCAACAGAAAAATTTCAAGCCAGAAGGGAGTGGCATGTACTATTAAAGTTGACAAAAAGCAAGGACCCACATTAAGGCTACCTTTCCCCGTAAAGCTGTTGTTTAAAATGGAAGGAGAAATAGGAGCTTCTGAGACAAGGAAAAGCTAAAGGAGTTTGTTAACACCAAACCAGTACTGCAACAAATGTTAAGGGGTTTTCTTTAAAAAGAAGATGAAGAAAGAAAAAAAAAAAAAAACAGAGGAAAGTAATCTAACAATAAAATGGTACCACATACATATCTATCAATAATCACCTTAAGTGTAAATGACTTAAATGCTCCAACCAAAAGACATAGGTTAGCTGAATGGATAAGAAAACAAGACCCATATATATGCTGTCTCAAGAGATGCAACCTCAAATCAAAAGATATACACAGACTAAAAGTAAAGGGTAAGAACAAGATATTTCATGCAAATGGAAAGAAAGAAAAGGCTGGGTAGCAGTACTAATATCCAACAAAATAGACTTTAAAACCAAGGCTATAGTAACAGACAAAGGACACTACATAATGATAAATGGAACAATCCAATAAGAGGTTACAACCCTAGTAAACATTTACATACCCAACATAGGAGGACCTAAATATGTGAAGCAGAACTTGATGGACATAAACGGAGAAATCAATAGAAATACAGTCATAATTTAGGATTTTAACACCCCATTGACTTGAATGGACAGATCTTCTAAGCAGAAAATCAACAAGGAGACAGACACCTTAAACAACACTCTAGATCAAATAGATGTAGTTGATATCTTCAGAGCATTTCATTCCAAAGCAGTGAATATACATACTTTTCAAGTACACAGGGAACATTTTCTAGGATAAACCACATGTTAGGACACAGAACAAGTTTCAGTAAATGTAAGAAGACTGAAATCATATTAAGCATCATCTCTTACCACAATCTATGAAACCAGACATCAACCACAAGAAGAACACCGAAAAACACACAAAGACATGGAAGCTAAATAACATGTTTTGAAACAATGAATGGGTCAACAACAAGATCAAGGAAGAAATCAAAAGATACTTTGAAACAAATGATAATGAGGACACAACACTCCAAAACCTGTGGGATACAGGGAAAGCAATCATAAGAGGGAAATTCATAGCATTACAGTCCTATCTCAAAAAGAAGATAAAGCTCAAAAACAATCTAACTTCAAAGTTATGGGAACTTGGAAAAGAAAAAAAACAAAGCCCAAAGTGAGTAAAAGGAAGGAAATAATAAAGATCAGAGCAGAAACAAATGAAATAGAATCTAAAATAACAAAACAAAAGATCAATGAATCCAATGATCTTATCTTTGAAAAGATAAAATAAGATTGGCAACCTTTTAATCAGATTCATTAAGAAAAAAAGATAAAAGACCCAATAAATAAAATCAGAAATCAAAGAGTAGAAATAACAACTGACACCAAAGAAATACAAAGAATTGTAAGAAAATATTAAGAACAACTATATGCTAACAAACTGGACAACCTGGACAAAATGGATAAATATCTAGAAACATACAGTAATCCAAAACTAAATCAGGAAAAATCAGAGCATCTGAATAGACAGATTACACCTAATGAAATTGAAGCAGTAATCAAACTCTCAACAAGCAAAAGCCCTGGACCAGATGGCTTCACAGGTGAATTTTACCAAACATTCCAAGAAGAACTAACACCTCTCCTTCTGAAACTTCAAAAAATTCAAGAGAAGGGAAGGCTCCCAAACTCACTATATGAGGCCAGCATTATCTTAATTCCAAAACCAGATAAAAACACTACAAAGAAAAAAAATGTTAGGCCAATATGCCTGATGAACATAAACACTAAAATCCTCAACAAAATATTAGCAAACCAAATACAGCAATGCATCAAAAAGAACATACACCATGACCAAGTGGGATTTATTCTGGGAATGCAAGGTTGGTACAACATGCACAAATCAATAAAGGTGATTCACTTCATAAACAAAATGAAGCATAGAAACTACATGATCATTTCAATACTTGCAGAAAAAGCATTTGATAAAACCCTGCACCTGCTTATAATCAAAACTCTCAGCTAGGTGGGAATAGAAGGAATATACATAAACATAATAAAAGCCATGTATGAAAAACCCACTGCCAGCATCATACTCAATGGGCAAAAAATACAAGCATTCCCCTTAAGATTGGGAACAAGGCAGGCTTTCACCTCTTATTCAACATAGTACCTGAAATCCTAGCCACAGCAATGAGACAAAAAGAAATAAAAGGCATCCAAATTGGAAAGGAAGAAGTAAAACTGTCTTTATTTGCAGATGACATGATACTTTACATTGAGAAACCCAAAGATTCCACCTAAAAACTACTGGAACTGATAAATGAATTCAAAAATATAGCAGGATACAAAATTAATTTTCAGAAATCAGTTGCATTTTTATATGCCAATAACAACCTAACAGGAAGGGAAATTAAAAATATCCGTTTCACAATTACTTCACAGAGAATAAAATACATAGGAATAAACCTAACCAAGGATGTAAAAGACCTGTACATTGAAAATTATCTGACACTGAAGAAAGAAATTGAAGAAGATACAAATAAGTTGAAGCACATACCATGTTCATGGATGGGAAGAATTAACATCAATAAAACGTCCATATTACTCAAAGCAGTCTATAGATTCAATGCAATTCCTATCAAGATTCTAGTGACGGGGGTGGGGGAAGGGAGAGGATGCAGACAGCTGTAATTGAAAAACAATAAAGTAATTATTTAAAAAAAAAGATTCTAGTGACATATTTCACAGAACTAAAACAAATATTTCAAAAATTTATATGGAACCACAAAAGGCTCCACATAGCAACAGCGATCCTGATAAAGAAAAACAAAGTTGGAAGAATCATGCTACCTAATATCAAACTATACTATAAGTCCACAGTAATCAAAACAACATGATAATGGCATAAAAACAGACACATAGATCGATGGAACAGAATAGAGAGCCCAAAAATAAACCCACACCTTTATAGTCAATTAATATTCAACAGAGGAAGCAAGCACATAAAATGGGTTAAAGGTAGTATATTCAATAGATGGTGTTGGGAGAATGGGAGAACAAATCTGCCGATACATCTGATAAGGAATTAATGTCCAAAATTTATAAAGAACTTACAAAACTTAACACCATAAAAACAAACAAGCCAATTAAAAAATGGGCAAAAGACCTGAATAGACACTTCTCCAAAGAGGACATACTGATGGCCAATAGACATATGAAAAGATGCTCCATGTCACTAATCATCAGAAAAATGCAAATTAAAACCACAATAAGATAACATCTCATACTTGTCAGAATGGCTATCATCAATAAATCAACAATCAACAAGTGCTGGCGAGGATGTAGAGAAAGGGGAACCCTTTTATATTGTTGGTGGGAATGTACACTGGTGCAGCAACTGTGGAAAGCAGTGTGGAGATACCTCTAAAAATTAAAAATGGATCTGTCTTTTGACCCAGTGATCTCACTACTGGGAATATATCTGAAGAAACACAAAACACTAATTTGAAAGAACATAACCACCCCTATGTCCATTGCAGCGTTATTTACTATCACCAAGTTATGGAGGTAGCTGAAATGTCCATCAGTAGATGAGTAGTTAAAACAACTATGGGACATTTACACAATGGAATACTACTCATCCATAAAAAAGAAGTAAGTTTTACACTTTGTGACAGTTTGACTAGGCCTAGAGAACATTATGCTAAGTGAAATAAGCCAGTCATAGAAAGACAAATATCATATGATTTCACTCATACATAGAATCTAATGAACAAACTGAACTAACAAGGAAAATGGGGACAGATCATAGATGAAGAACAGGATGACAGCTAGTGGGAGGTGGGAAATTAGGAGTGGAGGGATTTAGCAAAAAGGAAAAAGGACTCGTGAACATGGACAACAGTGTGGTGGTTGCTAGGGGAGGGGCATATAAGTGGACAAAATGGTAATGGGAAAAATACAATAAAGATTAAATCAGAAATAAAAAAATTATAGCAGGCTGATATACCATTATATATTCATGAGAAAAAAAGTAAAGATATCTATTGATTAAGATAATAGAATATAAAGTGTTCAAAGTATCTTTATTACAAATATCAAGGATATAAGTCAAGATAGTATGTGAGGAAAGAAAAGTAAAAGATGAAACAATAATCAAACTATGGAAAGATTTCTTAGAGGTCACCACAAAAATAAGAAATTTGAATCTAATTCTATCTTGTATAAAACATCAACATTATTTGTTTGTTTAAATCAATATTTTCTTTAAAAAGGGTTATGTTTTCTCACTTATTTTTATGACGAACAGTATCCTGTGCTCTGAATTAAGCCATTAATTTCTAGACTTCTGTCCAAGATGGAGGCATAAGTAGATACACTTTACCTCCTTGAACAATCAAAAGAAAGACAACAACAAATTTAAAAGCAAAAACTAACTAGAACTGCCAGAAAATTGAACTGTATAGAAGTCCGACAACCAAGGAGTTAGGGAAGAAACATTCATTCAGACTGATAGGAGGGGCAGAGATGGGTAGCTGGGGTGTAGATGACACGCAGCAAGGCAGTGGCTGGCAGAGCAGGTGGTCCCACATTCATGAACAGATAAACCGGGAGGAACAACTGGGAAGAAAGACAGACCCCACAACCCAGGGTTCCAACCCAGGAAAAGAAAGCCTCAAAACCTCTGGCTGTGAAAATCTGTGGGTGTTTCAGCAAAGGGAGAAACTCCCAGCCTCACAGGAGTGTTCACTGAAGAGACCTATGTGGTTCTAGAACCTACACAAACCCACTCACCCCAGAATCAGCACCAGAGGGCTCAATTTGCTTGTGGGTAGCTGGGGAAGTGACTGCAAGCTAGATGAGAGCCAAGCAAGCGGCCTCGTTCCTTCTCTGACCCTTCCCCCACATACGATGCCACAACGAAATGATGTGGATTACCCCGCCCTAGTGAATGCTTAAGGCGCCATCCCTTAAAACATAACAGCTGCACCAAGACAAAAAAAGGACTAAGCAACAAGGAGAGAGCCAACCTATCAGATGCAGAGTTCAAAACACTGGTAATCAGCATGCTTACAGAAATGGTTGAGTATGGTCACAAAATAGAGGAAAAAGTGAAGGGTATGCAATGTGAAATAAAGTAAAATATATAGGTAACCAGCAGTGAAGGGAAGGAAACCGGGACTCAAATCAATGATTTGGAACAGAAGGAAGAAATAAACATCCAACCAGAACAGAATGAAGAAACAAGAATTCAAAAAAAAATGAGGAGAGGCTTAGGAACTTCTGGGACAACTTTAAATCTTTCAACATCCAAATCATAGGGGTGCCAGAAGGAGAAGAGGAAGAACAAGAAATTGAAAACTTATTTGAACAAATATTGAAGGAGAACTTACTAATCTGGCAAAGGAAATAGACTTCCAGGAAGTCCAGGAAGCTCAGAGAGTCCTGAAGAAGTTGGACCCAAGGAAGCACACACCAAGGCACATCATAATTGCATCACCCAAGATTAAAGATAAGGACAGAATCTTAAAAGCAGCAAGAGGGAAGGAGTTACCTACAAAGGAGTTCCCATAAGACTATCAGCTGATTTCTCAAAAGAAACCTTGCAGGCAAGAAGAGGCTGGAAAGAAGTATTTGAAGTCATGAAAGGCAAGGACCTACATCTAAGATTACTCTATCCAGCAAAGCTCTCATTGAGAATGGCAGGGCAGATAAAGTGGTTCCCAGATAAGGTCAAATTCAAGGAGTTCATCATCACCAAGCCCTTATTATATGAAATGTTAATGGGACTTATCTAAGAAAAAGAAGAAGATCAAAATCATGAAGAGTAAAATGACAACAAATTCACAACTATCAACAACTGAATCTAATAAAAACAAAAATAAACTAAGTAACTAGAACAGGAACAGAATCACAGAATGGAGATCACATGGAAGGTTATCAGCAGGGAGGGGGATGGGGGAGAATGGGGGAAAAGGTACAGGGAATAAGTAGCATAAATAGTAGGTACAAAATAGACAGAGGGAGGTTAAGAATAGTATAGGAAATGGAGAAGCTGAGGAACTTATATGTATGACCCATGGAAATGAACTAAGGAGGGGGAAGCTGGTGGGAGGTGAGGTACAGAGCATAGGGAATAAAGGGGAAGAAAAATGGGACAGCTTTAATAGTATAATCGATAAAATATACTTTAAAAATAAAATAAATCATACATTCTTGATTATATAGGTTTTATTACATTGGTTTATTGGTTTATGTACTATTCCTAGATGAATGTCATACACATGGCAATATTTGATATATTTCAAGCATACCGATATTTTCTAAACAAAAATATTGTACATGAACACAAACACAGAGGCATACCTTAGAGAGGTTTATTTCCAGATCATCACAATAAAGTAAGTATTGCAATAAAGTGAATTATCATCTTCTTCCTGGTGGTTGGTTTTGCCTTCAATTGCTAAAAAATGAAACACCTGTGAAGCACAATAAAGTGAAGTGTAACGTAAATGAAATAAAACATTAATTATACATAATATATATTCTGTTGAAGCATGATTGAAGGTTCTTTATCCTTTAAGAGGCTATCAGTTTTTATTTTTATTTTTTTAAAGATTTTATTTATTTATTTATTTTTAGAGTGAGGGGAAGGAGAAAGAGAGAGAGAGAAACATCGATGTGTGGTTGCCTCTTGCGAGTTCCCTACTGGGGACCTGGCCCACAACCCAGGGATGTGCCCTGATTGGGAATTGAACTGGTAACTCTTTGGTTCACAGCCCAGCAGTCAATCCGCTGAGTCACACCAGTGAGAGCAAGGCTGTAAGTTTTTAATTCAGTATTCTAACTATTCCAGAAAAAAATTATCCAGCTACTCAGTATATCTATCCCATCTCTACACAAGCTACTGAATATCATGCCCTGTAAAAAATGGGAGCCATCAAATAGTGAGTGAATTCCTCTTCCAAGTTATCTTGCCTCCCAGAATCTGACCTCCTCTATCACATGCTGACACTGATGCACGCACAGCCAGCCACCTGACCACAGGTATTCTGAGTCAGTAAAATTTCCTAGTCCCTTTTAAGAGAGGTGTATTTTGAACCCAGCATGTACAAGCCATCAATGTGAAAATAGTAAATTTGCAACAGTGTGTTCTAATACATCATCTCAGAATGGTGAAACAAGCCGTGTTCTAGCTTAGCGCTTTGAGACTAAATATTTTCAGTCCATTAAGTGAATCTTATTTCTGAGAGTTCATGTTCATAATGCAAATCCATCATCTAAAGATTACTAGGAGCCTCAGAGATGTCTCCAAAATGCCTACAACTCACTCTTCAGGGTCTCCTAAAAATAAGCACTCAGGTGCCAGGCATCGATCATGTAGGCATTTTGTGATGAATCTAACCATGCCAAAGAATGGCTACATTTGTCCTAAATCTATTTTTAGAAACCAGTTGCCAAAACAACCCACAATGTGTGGATCTGCCATTGAACTCCATAAATAGATGTCACTTCATTTTTTTATCTTGAAAAACACATCAAGTACCATTTGCCAACTGCCAAAGGACAGATTACATAGAAGTAATAAGTTACAGGTTAGCTCGACCTAAGTTTTAAATGAATCAGCTTTTCAGGGATTCCATTTATACTTTTCATATCACAATACCTACACTTCTTTGTAAATTTCTTGTCGAGATTTGAAAGCAGCCCTTGAGAAGATTAATGAGCTCAATATCTGAAAATGAGCACATCACCATGTTTATTATCAATTTTTCCCAAACAGTTATATCTAAAAGGTAAAACGGAACCCTGCAGACAGTCTCTTCTACCCTCTCATCTTCTGCCTTTGTGAATTTGCTATGTAAGAACAGTGTTTCATTTGTATAGCAGGCTGCTTGGAAAAGCACGTGTGGTGTTATGAACGGCTGGCACATCTCATCTCAGCAGCGTTCCCGTCTATGTTAGCAGGCAAGGCCGTCCTCTTTTATTGATGGAGTCAGAACAGACGCATCATCAAAGAGTTAAGAAAGCTGTGGTTCATGCTATTAGGGTTAACAGCATTTTCAGCCAGGTGCTATATTCCAAGAGGAAGGCGGTCTCTGAAGCAAGCTCGTGGCTTCGGTAGAATATCCACCTGCTCCACAAAATACTCCCAGATGAAGATTTGAAGAAGCTTTACAAACAGATCCCCAGGTCCCTGTAATGTGAGGTCATCTGTACAAGACACTGGGTTAGGGAAACAAAACAGAAGATAATGCAAAAGTATACTTCTCCTGATTTTTCCTAGCAGCTGATTAGAAATTATAGATACAGGAAATATTTAAATTACCCCTATTTTTGAACAATTAATATACTTGAATTTTCATATCCAAGAAGAAACAAATTTCTTGGTTTGCCTGTGTCGTGGAAGAGATAATCCAAAAGAAAATGTTTTCATGAAATCTTATCTATCATCAGTATGGCTAAGATCAAATATCCTCTCATTCCCTCTCTTCAGTTGTATTCAGGATTGCAAAAAAGTTTAAACTCCAGATGAAAGGAAATAGGTACTGTATTTTTCAGACCATAAGAGATACTTTGAACACTTTATATTCTATCATCTTAATCAATAGATATCTTTACTTTTTTTCTCATGAATATATAATGGTATATCAGCCTTTGTTTTAGAGGAGGAAAATAGAAAAAAAATTTGAAGCAAAAAATGTGGGAAAATATTTATAACATAACATTTCACCAAGGTAAATGTAAACAGAACATTTGAACTATAAGACGCACCCCCATTTTCCTCCCAAATTTGGGGACAAACAGTGCATCTTATAGTCCAAAAAATATGGTAATATTTTGCAGCAGCATAAGAATAAACTGCCTGCTAAGTATTACCTCAAGTAGTATAAAATTTCTATAAGCAGTATATGTGTTACATGTGGCTCAAAGACCATGCTTCATCTTCCACCAGTCTGGTTTCTGACCTGCTCTTCTAAAGCTTTAACTCTTGGAAGAAATTTCTCTGTAATTTTATATGGAATCGGATGATTTTACAGGGGTGTCCAACCTGTGGCCCACGGGCTGCCTGCGGCTCAGGATGGCTATGAATGCAGCCCAACACAAAATCGTAAATTTACTTAAAATATTATGAGATTTTTTGTGATTACATGTTGCAATGTATTTAATGTGTGGCCCAAGACAACCCCTCCTCTCCCAGTGTGGCCCAGAGATGCCAAAAGGGTGGACAACCCTGAGAGGCTCATGGCAGGAACGAGGGAGAGGCCGTTTCCTCGCCTCCACAGTTCCTCTGAAAAGACTAAAGCTTAACATCTGAATCTTGGACTAGTTCATTTTACAAAGCCACAGAATAGCTTAAGCTATGTTAACTCCTTCAGTTTCATTCTTTGGGTGAAGTAATCTATACACCCTATAGAAACACGTATTCCATGCCACTAGAGAGAGGGAGAGGAAGGTCAAGTTTACCTAGAATGTCGGAGGAATACAGTGGGAAGTCAGAAGTTAGATTAGCCTAGTCATTCATGGAGACAAACCTTCAAGCATTCCCAGAAAAATACCAGGCTTTTCTAGTGAGGGGAAACAATAGACCTGAACAGCAGGACTGTTCGGGATGGGAGCCAGAGAACAAGAGTCACTAACAGAGTGGTAATTTGAAATGAATTGCTGTTTTGTGCTGTGAAGCACCAGGACACAGCTGGTGTACCGGCTAACCTGAGGATTTGTAGTGACTGCATTGAAATGGTAATGAAGTTTTTATTTTATGATGGCAGATGTTTGTAGATTATTGTTATTAAGCTTATTAGTGTAACAGTACAAATATGAGATTTTTATTTACTTGGTCGCTTATTTATGGAAGCTTTGCGAAAGTCTTTTTAATCCAGATCAAGAAAACAATCGCCATGCAATAACCAAAATGTAGTAAGTCCTCAGGCAGGCCTTAGCATGTATGCAGGCGGCGCCTGCACATGTGAACATGTGCTTCATATGAGGCTCTCCTTAATATGAGAGATGAATCTGAATGTCCTCACTTTTATTTGCCTTAGTTTCCAAGTAATTGGCTCACAGGTAAAAAATCTATCATTAACCGCGGTCACTATCGCCGGTACCAGAACTGTACTGCATAACCAACTCAGCCATTTACAAGCTGTGTAGCATTAGGCACTTAACCTCTCCATGCCTCAGTTTCCTCCTCTGTAAAATTGGGGTTTCAAAATGTTTCCTCTTTTATAAAGTCATTGCGTGAGGATTAAATGAAATAGTCTGAGTGGAGCACTAGTCCATTCATGTTCGCTGTTTTCCCAAAGGGTCTTGTGATGAGAAAGAATTCTTAAGCATTTTACTCAGAAGGCTTGAGACAAAGAATTCTGTTGGTAACCCTATTATTTGCAGAGTGATCTGTTTAATCAAATAATTCAAAGAAGGTACATGTATGTATATTTCATGGATAACTAGTTTTTACATAATACAAATCATATTCAGTTGTTATTTTATTGTTGGGCATACTATGATTTCTTTTGGTGATTCAGACACTGCTGAAGAATCTTTAAATCTCTGAAGATATTTTTATTGGTAAATATTAAGTAATGTAGTGGAATGCATCGACAAAAGTGTTAACAGTTATTAAAATCCCAAATGATTTTATTTTTACTATAGTTCTCTTCCTGGTTGACTATGAGGACACAGTTGATATATAGAAACATAAATGAGCATCTCCAGGGAATTCAAAATCCCCCCAAATATCACATGTGTAAAAATAAAGTCATTACCATTATGAGTTGCAAAATGGAAATGATTACTATTTGCCCAATTAAAGAGAAGCCTCTTCCACGTTGACTGTTCAGCATTTCCTGCCAGTGTCATGATGTGATGCTGATGATTTAGAAGCAATTTTGGAAACTAATGAAGAATATTGTGTTCCACAGTCAAATATATCTTGATTCAATGAAGTTGACAACTAATAAAAATTGTCAAATGAGTATATCCTCTCTAGTTTTCCAACAAAGTCTAAATAAAATAAATTCATGGTCACAGATTGTAGAGATTAATAGCTGAAAAATTTTAAAGGTATTTTTAAACGCTATAGAAGATAGTTTATAAAATCATATGTTCACTCTAATGTGTTGACGATGTATTTCCTTAACCCAAGGTGGCCCCTGTTGATTTTGAAAGCAAGGATAAAGCACTATTTAAATTATAAAGCACTAATTTAGTGTGCGGGAATGTCAGGGGATTGGGAAGCACACCAAGTTCTCAAACACATTAGCTTCTGAGGGGCAGCTTTCTTTATGCAATTTCATGCTATCTTAAGCCAGCATTACCAATACCATAGGTTGTCATTAAGACTTTTATAAAAAAACAAGGTCTTCAGAAATTACATTTTATAATCTCACAATTGTAACTTAATTGCTTATGATTTAAACACTTCTAAATTCAAAAACAATTCACTTAAGTTCTGTTCCCTCGAGGAGATATTCCCAAAATAGAATTTGTAACTATAAGTATAATGAAGCCTGGAGCTGCAGGGACCACTGCACAGAGAGAGACTTCATGAGAATAAAGCCAGCTCAGAGGAAAGCTGAGCCAGGCGATGGAGAGAGACAGACAGACAGACACCGGTGATATCATTTGAGGCCCACGGAATCAACCATGCCTGGCCTTCTTAGCTCCATGAGCCAGGAAGTTTCTGTTGTGGCTTATGCCTGTTGAAGCTGGAGCTCTGTCATTTAAAAACCGAGAAAATCCTGACTAATAATAACAGGGATTGTGGTCAAAAGGTTTGGGGAAATGCTTCAAACCGTGTCTGTTTCTTCCACATTCACAGCATGCACTGAAAGATCTGAGTCGGCCTGACATAAAGAAGCATGTTTGTTTACCTTTGTTAAGCCTTTGTTTCCCCCCAAACTTGGTGATGGTAGAACCTCTTTTTAACCCGCATCTATGAACATCTCCCTTACTGAGCACATTCTAGCATGTGATACTCTTCCAGGCCATGGAGGAAAGAATTTTCAAAAATGTAAGGTGAACTCAGCAGTATTCAGAGACTCACTGAAAAGGAAGACACTAAGTAAAGTGGCCTTTTATTAGATAAGCAAGTCTAAGTGGATAGAGAAATTAAGGAGGGGTCTCCTCTGCATCATACCCCTCATTTCCCTATAGTACCAAACTAGGCACAGTCTCCTTAAGTAGCACATTATGAGGTGCTCGCTGTAACCTGCTGGGCCTTCCTCTGCCATGCTCCAAATTTCCGTGGTTTTTCCTGACTTCAATCTCCTCCACAAGTATCTCCACCACCTGCCTGTATGATGGAGTCCTGCCGGGTCATTTAGAGCTCTTTTAAGGGGCCAGGAAACTCACCTTCCAGGCTCCCATCTTATTTCCCAACCCCGTACTTGCTAGCTTCAGCTTCTGAGATGGGTCTCAGAACTCTTAAATTCTGTCAGGTAATAGCCATCTTTTTCCACAATCATTCGAGCGTGAAGGCCTGAGGAGTAGGAGAACTGATGGTGTAAGTTGCTGTGTGAGTGCAGGAAACCAATGTCTCAGCTTGGAAACAGAGAGAACATTCCCCCCTACACTACCTTGTGTTCTACTCAGGCTTCCAAGGGACTGGACGATGCCCACCCATGTAGGGGAGGGCAATCTGCTTTAGTCCATTCACTGATACACGTGTTCATTCTCCTCCAGAAATACCCTTTCAGATACCTAGAATAATGTTGAACCAAATATCTGAACACTCCAGGTTCCAGCCAAATTGACACATAAAATTAACTACCAAAATACCAGAATTGCACGTGCTTCCATTTCACTGAATCCCAAGGATTTATCCCAGTCTCCTCTTGTCTTCAGGGCCTTCGATATTAGCTTAGTTCAGGAGTTCCCAACTTTGCTCACAATCAAGAGTATTATGAAAACAAGGATTTCTGGGCTTTTATTGTAATCTTCTTAATTGGAGGCTAAACATGAGGCCCATTTTAGATCAGAATATGAGCTGGAGGCTCAGGCCCATTCCTAAGGGATTTTAATTACCAACATCTCTAGGGAATGAATGCTCTATGTGATAAAATGCAGAGTCACTGGATGCAGTGACCCCAAAGCCAGAGCAGGGATGCTAGCACTTTCCAGTGATTTAAGTGTCTCCTTCTTATTCTTCCTGAGTTTCATCCTCTTCCTACCCCCCTCCCCTAATCTAGGAGGTGAACCAGGAGGATAGAGCCATTTGTTGAATTACTAGTGTGCAGAAAATGGACTATGTATTTTATGTGTCTTAATTCATTTTAATCCTCTAGTCAACCCTGTGAAGAAAAGAAAAGGGGGTGGGGAGGAAGGTAGGTTCCATTTTATAGATGAGAAAACCAAGGCTTAGAGGAAGTAAGTAATTTTCCCAAGAGGTTAATTAGTAATGGAGATGGAATTAAAACTGAAATCTATTTGACTCCAAAAAACATTTTTTTTTCCTACCATGACACTCTGAGGTTAGTTTAGGAATATCAGATCCCCCCTGATTGGAATGGATTAAAGATTCACAAAAGAATGCTTGAAGCATCTTGTACGTGGTAAGCGATCAGTAGTAGGCTTAACTAGTTGACTAGATGTAGACAGAAGCAGGAGATAAGGTAGTTTTCCTCTCTATTAGGAAACTCCATAACAGACTTTGAAAAGAAATGTTCAAAAACTTGACCATATTCATAAAGGTATCAGACAATTTTATGAAATTTGCAACGTTCCTGGCTCACATTCCCATTCAATATAACAGGCAATCCCTGAGTGACTCTTGAGTAAACAAATGCTACGTGATTGTCATAGTACTTCGATATTTTTCAAGGAAAGGGTACTTCAATAATTTCTTGTTTTGTTTTCACTCTGACAGTAAGAATAAGAAGACTAGATATTTGCATAATCCAAACTTGAAAAGAGTTCTTTAGTAATTATCCATTCAACTTGTTTTGTCTATAGATAAAAGGTGAATTAGTGTTAAGTATTTTTGTTACAGGAGAACTTCGGTTCTTCTTGCTGACGCAGATTAGCAAGCCTCTTAGCACGCAGGCACAGTTTATTAGTGTTAAATTCTAATGGGAAATCAAAAGTGATGGTGGCAACAGGGAGGGGTGGCCAGAGCAGGGTGGCCAGAGGCTGGGTGGCTAGAGAGAGAGAGGCCTGGTGGCCAGAGGCCCCCATGTGGCAAGAAAGAGCCACGAGAGAGAGTTTTTTGTTCTGAGGACTTACATAGTTGCCGGATGGGGTGAAGTTTATATATTGATTGAAGGTTAAGGTGATGCCCACTTTCCCAGGGAGACATGACTACCCACATGTAGGTATGTGTAGGGTCTGTTAGCCTAAATCCTTGTCTTGCTCCAGACGACATTTGTTTATTTCCTGTACATGCGTGACAGGAGGCAGGCAATTAACCAAAGTCATTTTATGGGCTTTTTCTTTTGGCACCATGGGTCCCCTCTCCTTCCCCTTTCCAGGCCTTATGATGAATACACAGTCTCAAGATTTTCCTTTTCCCAGCTAGTGGAGGTGATACATACTGACTTTCAAGGGCCCCCCACTCCTGCACTATCACATTTTTGCTTGTGTTTTAATTCCTGGCAGACTTATCAAACCAGGCTCAGGACTGCTGAGTCAACGGGTGAAACATTTCCTCCTTCGCTTTTAGCCTCCTGTATTAAGTTCTTTGTTAGATTGCAATGGTGAGCACCCTGCCTTTATTTCCTCTCTGGCCACTCATTCCTAGCTGCTATGTAACATTTTAATCAGCTATTCAAAAAGGCATCGTATGTCCCCCTTCCTTAGCAACATGGAAAATAAGTATTTGGCTGGCACATTATAGTCCTGAAGATTATTCTTAAGAGTCTTATACAGTTCATCTTTTGAGTGTTCAATAAATACTTGCTGCCTGATTGACTTTGAGGAGTAGAAAATTCTCTAACTCTTGGGAGACATTAGAAATGGTTTTCATAAACCCTCTATTCTGTGTTTATTTCCTTTCTTTTTTTCTGAAAAACCAACTTACCTTTGCTAGTATCAGCAACATAAGAAACACACATGTTGGGGTTTTAAAAAATAAAAGTACTTAAGGTGCACATAAACAAAGTATTACCAAATTTATGTAGTATGAGTCTATGATAGTGAGTTGAAATTAGTGTAACAGAAATGATCTAAAATGCACTATATCCCCTACAACCTGGAGAATCCAGAGGATATCTCTTCTAATTAATAAATGTATTCTTGCAGCAATAGTCATCTGAACGACTTGTCTAATCCTGCAATTTATGGGTTGCAGCAAAATGTCAGACAATGGTAAGCACTTCCCTAGCACAGTAAATCCTTTATGAAGCATCAGTAAGAACACAAGTCTTAGTCAACAGTGGCAATTATTGATGGACTATTTTTGTTGGATCTTGGGCAGTTATTTAACATGTAAACATGTTAGTAGATGTCGTGGTAGATCTCTATTTCTAAGCCAGGATTCATCAATTTTTATCTTGACAGTATCTCTTACAATCCAAGAACTAATTTATCCTGTATTTTGCTATGTATAATGCACACCCACCATTTTGTGTGGATTACAGTCGGATTATTGTACCCATTACCACACCCATGGTATGTAACCATTATACCCATGTACAATGCGCATTCTTATTTTTCCCTCAAAAATTTGGGCAAAAATGTGCACATTATATGTGGCAAAACACTGTACTTTCTTCTCTCTCTCTCTCCCCGCCTTCCTCCCTACTTTTCCCCTGCCCCCTTTTTCTCGTCTCTTCCCTTCTTCTTCCCTTCCCTCTCCTTTTCCTTCCTCCTGCACCTGCCTCTCACTCCCCTCCTTCTTTTCTTTCCATGAGAATTTCTTGATTCTTTACACTAGGCCAGATCCCATACTAAACCTTAAAGATGAACACTATAGTATCCCTGAATTTAAGTTGCTTACAGAAAAATGAAGGTGGCACAACCTAAAGAGATGGAATTCAGAGCATAAATCACTGACAATCTTGGGAGATTAAAGGAGGTTATAACCTATGACAAGAGTAGAAAAAAGTCAGCAAGTCTCAATGGTAGCAAAGAGTAAAGAAATTTATTCTGAATTTGAGGTTATAAATGTTCAAATAAATTGAAGCTGATGAAAAATTATTGAAATTGTTCAATTTTAAAGGCATGACTGCTTTATAATGGGAGAAAATCATAAAGCAGGTAGTCATGAAATCCAAATTTCTGATTCACACCATATTTGATTATTAAAAATACTTTATTACTACCAAAGAATTTTACTAATACTTCATATATGTGATCATTTTTTAGTAATATTCATTTTATTTAAATTTTTTATTGATCCTAAAATGCACAGTAAACTTTTTTCTGAATTATTATCTGTGCCTTTATTATATCTATAAAAATTTTTCACAGTTAATTAATTTAACAAACATTTATTTAATACCTCTTATCTTCCAGGTACTGTGCCTGCTATTTAAAAAAAAAGATATGATCCCCATAAAACCTATATCCTGGCAAAAATCTCAAATTGTGAAATAGAAATCACTAGCAAAGTATAGTTTCCTTTAGAAAAATGGACTTTATAACAAACTTGGCTAAAACAAAAATATTCCAGTAAATAGGGCATGACTGCCTCTGCTGTTTTAGAACCACAGTTCTGAAACCACAAAGCACAGGCCTAAAGTAAAATGGAACTTGGTTCAAGTTCAGCCCTGCACTTTCCCGTATCTCTGACTCTGTCTGTAGAATCAGATTAATAATCCCAAATGCACAGGCATATTATAAAAATGACATGGTATGTGTGCATGTAGTAAACACCGGAAAAGCAATAGTTCTTCATGCCACTGCTACCTGTTTGTATCTTATTTTGTAACTGAATCAGAAGATTCTGAAGTCAGACAAAACCTCAGTTCTTACAAAATGGTATGTCCTGGTACATTTGTGTACTTAAGATTGACTGAGGAATTTCTTTATTTAAATACACTTGTTTGTAAAGAATGGTGTAAAGAACCACCATTCTTGCTTTAGTAGACTTAGTATAGTCTGAGATAATGCAGTATTTTTTAAATGTAAGAAATTCTGGACCCTTCCCTGGCTGGTGTGGCTCAGTTGATTGAGCACCAGCCTGTGAACCAAAAGGTTGCCAGTTCAATTCCCAATTAGTATACATGCCTGAGTTGCAGGTCAGGTCCCCAGTAGGGAGTGCATAAGAGGCAAACATACACTGATGCTTCTCTCCCTCTCTTTCTCCTTTCCTTCCCCTCTCTAAAAATAAATAAATAAGATCTGGAAGGAAGGAAGGAAGGAAGGAAGGAAGGAAGGAAGGAAGGAAGGAAGGAAAGAAGGAAGGAAGGATGGAACTAAATCTGGATGATCTAAATTAAGATCATCCTAACCCTCGTATTCCAAGTTACAATGTACAAGTATGAAAGTGGGGCAGTGAAGCAGGCTGATGGGGAACAAAATGATTCATTTGAAATATGGTGTTGGAGGAGAGCTCTACAGGTACCCTGGACTGCTACAAAGATGAACAAGTAGGTCCTTGTAGGGAACCGTTCCACTCATCATGGGAAATGTAGCTCAACGTTTCCTGTTTAAAAAGCCCCAGTGGAATGTGGGATGGTCGGCAGGCCCCACGTGTGTGGACGGGTTTCCTGTGGGTAAATCAGAATTATTTCTTTCTTAGAGTTAAGCCTTGCTCTTGCTAAAAAACTCTCTTACCCTGGATTAAAAAAACAAACGCTGATGCATATCTGGCTTCTGAAGACCGGTGCTAATCCTTTTAAGTTCAGCCCAAACCCGTTGTCTTTCCATTTGCATATACCTCTTTTGAAGTGCCTTCCTTGTGGTTTATCACCTAATGTGAACCTATGCATAGTAAATGAAGACCACTCTGATGTAATATACCCAAAAAAGACAATAAAAGCCTGTCAAGGCAGGGGTCGGGGCTCTCTCTCCTCTGGAGAGAGTGGCCAAGGCATTCCAAGCCACTCTCGGGCCCCCTTGCTCTCTCCAGCCCAATCTCGGGCCCCTGCTCTTCAGCCTGCTCTCAGGCCCTTTCTCTCTGGCTCTCTCTCTCCCTCAGAGGGGGTCTGTGCAGTCCCCGAGTTCCATTCCCCCAGATTTCAAGTGTGGATTCATCTACACGTCGGCCACAGCATACAGATTCTGCAGGACAGGATCCGCAACAGGTCCTAGAGCAAATTAAGCCGGAAACATTGCTGGAGGCAAAAAATGACAAAACTCAAGCTGTCCTATTTCAGGTACGTCATGAGTAGGTGGAGTTCTTTGGAAAAGACAATAATTCTGAGAAAAATAGAAATCACCAGGAAAAGGGGAATACCAAATATGAGATGTACTGACTCCATAGAGGGAGCCACAGGCATGAGTCCATAGGAGCTGAGCAGGGCTGTTGAGGACTGGACTGTGTACAGCACTCATTCATAGGGTTGTCAGGAGCCAGAACCAATTCAATGGCACATAACACACACATATTAGTTAATATTTGGACCAATAATTCTTAGTATTGTGTATTTGAATGTCTCTCCATTTCTGTCTTGACATCTCTCAGTGTTAGGACTTCACTGTTTCTGTGCCCCTCTAACTAGGTTCCCATTCTCATCCACTTCACCAGTCAACCCTTGGCAAAGCTAATTGTTCTTTCTCTTGCCTTGTACTTCTGAATTGTTCTTTGTTACTTTATCTCATACCAGCCATAGATCTTAACCCTTGTCCAGAATCTTGGAGTCTGTTTACTAAAAAATGGCAAACTTGGGTGATTACATTGGTCTGATAGTTCAAAATGTCCTGACATGTACAGCGACCTGATAGTAATTTCAGAGAGCACGGTGGGAGAGAGACATCAGATGAAGAAAAAAGAGAGGGTTTAGATGTATGGTTCTTCTTATATAAGTTCTTCTTATATAGAGACTCTGATAAGAAAAGCCTAACCTCCACCATGACCAAGGCAAAGAGCAAAGCGATGGTCCTGCTCCCTCCATTCCTGCACGATCAGCAAACCCTTACTATCATTAAAGCTGCGGGTACTGTGCTGAACCATAGACGGAATGTAAAAAAGAAAAATGAGGTCATGTTCCATCCTCCCGAATTTTGAAATGCTGTCCAACAGGAGAGATAGGCATGCAAACATTGCTAATTATAAAGTGAAATAAGTTATAGTAAACTAAAAGGTTTTTTAAAAGCTTTGAGAGTATAGAGAATAGAGTCACCCTATCCATTCATATATATAATTTATCAACCCCCCCCTTTAGGCAGCTTAAAGATTTAATCTAATCTGATGTCATCTGTATAAAATTTCAGGCAATGGAGGGCAGAAAGGAAAGTCATAAAATGCATTTTTCTATGAATCATTCTTATACCCTCAATACTGCCCTCTCATTTGAAGGACATGTTGGCCCATTGCCTGATGGCCATTTCCCAAACCTGGAAATTCTCACTAGTTCTTGTCATAAGTACATCCTCCTCAACAAACACTCTTAACAAGGTTTGGTTTGGTTTGGTTTTGCTTTGTTTTGTTTTGTTTTGTTTTGTTTTGTTTTGTTTTACTCTGAAGAACAGTGACAGAAATAAAGAACTAGCTCTGTGGGTCTGTGTGTTGGTAGTTTCCACCTACTAGTAGTCATTTAATTGAAAAGATTTTTTTATTTAATAGAGAGAAAAGTGACTGGCAAAGTTTATTAGAAATGTATTAGCATAAAACATCAAGTCTCAATTAAGTAATAATACAAAAAGTGGCAGATGTTTAATTCCTGACTTGGTCAGAATCACTTGAGTAATCAAAAGCTAGGAAGCATTCTGAAATACCCTCTAGATGTTAGGCAATTTAAATACCTCTCAGTGTTTGGGAGTATTTTCACTCAGACTTATGCATATGTCAAACTGGTTGGCAACATGCTAACGTCAGAATGGATTTATACCAATAAAGTGCTGGAAACTGAAATAGGGTTTCTTAGAGAGTGAAGACACCAATCTGGTATTATACAACTAGTAAGAGATGAATTTCAGCCAAAGGAAAGAGAATTTTATTAGCTTGTGCAAATTGTGGTAGCAAGGTTAATGCAGAAAAACTTTGATTTTATTCCTTTGACAAAGAAGCTACTCTTTAAGATGCAAGTTTTTAATCCTTTTGGTTGTTTCTTCTTTTCTTTTTCCAAGTTTCTAATTCTGCATATTCACAAAGGATTAAAAAATGTAAATTATCTACAGAAGGATCAAAAGAGACTAGGAGAATTTCTTTCTAGTAAATAGTTTAATAAGTGGTCAATTTGGTAATATGTAATAAATTACCATGGCCTTAAGAGTTTCAGCACTAAGTAGATTTTCCTCTACTCAATATAGAAATTAATTATTATTGTACAAGTTCCTCTTGAATTCCAACAGCAAACATTATGGCAATAGTGAGAATGCACCCATTACTAACATTAAAATCATCCTCAAAACTGCAATCATGTAATATTTTTATCCAATTCTACCCATGGCTGAGAAAGACATATTTACATGCAGCATATCCAAATCACCTGAAAAAAAAATTCACAATATGTGTGAAGCAAAATGCACATATACACATTGGATTTGCTGAGCTTAAGTTGATCCTAAAAAAGAAATGATTTTCATACTTTTGAGTATTTCACCAACATCTTGAACACTAATCAAACCCTTGCTAAAATTCATTGCTGCATTATAAATGCACCTCTGCAGGACTTTATATATTCATTGATCTAACTGGGTTTTTTAAATTGGTCTAACAACTAAAATTTCATGTTCCCAATCACTGAACACTCCATGCTGTCTCAGTGGTCATCAATCCATGCAAGTGGGGCAAAACACAGCACAGTGGTGGTCAATGGGGGTCTGCAGAGAAACAGAACCAACAGGAGGTGCACATACGTGTGAACTGGCTCATGCAGTTATGGAGACCGAGAAGTCCTATGATAGGCCATTAGCAAGCTGGGGAAACAGGAATGCCTGTGCTACAATTTCGTTCAAGTCCAAACGCCCAAGAACCAGGAAGGCGCTTGTCGGAGGGCAGGGGAAGATGGATGTCCCAGCTCAGGCAGAGAGCACATTCTCCCTTCATCCCACCTTTTTCATTGACTGAAGCCCACAACAGATTGGACGGTGCCCGCTGTGGTGAGGGTGATCTTCTTTACTCAGTCTGCTGGTTCAAATGCTAGTGTCTTCTGGAAACACCCTTAAAGATACTCAGTAATAATGTTTTTCCAGCTATGTGGACATCCCTTCGCCCAGTCAAGTGGACACATAAAATTACCCATCACAGGTGGTGTTATTAGCTTCATTAACAACATGACTTCTGATATTCACTTGTTTTTCTGGGCCTGGTACTACACTAACTATTTTATTTGCATGATCTCAGTTGCTCCTCTTAACAAACCAGTATGACAAGTATTGTATAATAATTATCTCCATTCTCCAGAAAAGGAAATTGAGGCTTAGAGGAATCCAGTGACTTGCCCAAGATCACAGGGTAAGAGGCAGTGCAGACATTAAACACACAGGTCTGACACCGAAAGTCAGCGCCCAAACCTTTAACCCTCTAACGGCCCATTTCTGACTTCAAATCAGGTGCTTGGCTATTTTAAACATCCTACATAAAATGTGTGAAAGTCAAGTGATGTTACTGTTTTGGGTTAGATAAACAATAGGTTTTATAGATTTTCTTGAATTGAGAGCTTTCATGCACTTATTATTTATACCTTATTTTGTCTTAGAGATAAAACTGAGATTTAATACAAAAAAAAATCTTCATAAAAACCAGTTGGTCAGAAAACCACTGTAGCAAAAACAGAAAATGTTTGAACCAGAATTACATTAGCTGCCATGAACACGTTTCACTTTGCACCTTGTTTCTTCCCAGGCCCTAATGGGAAAACATTAAGTTGACCTAAACTCTAAGTTTCCTGGGGTTTGGCAGGCCATCTTCTACTGAGGGCTGAGATGACCACACAAGCAGTCCAAACAGCTGCTCTGCGACCGGGCCACACAGGGTGTGGCCATTTAGACTGGTGTGGGTGGTAGCAGCGAGCCGTGGGCCAGGTTCCCGTGGCAGTCCTCTCCGAGTCCACATGATCAGAGGAGGTCTACTCTCTCCCGCCCCTCTCACATACCCTCCTTCACCCAGATCGCTGGTTAGACAGAGGAAGGCTTCCACACCAACTAGAAAAACAAGTTGAGGAGGGAAAATTCCACCCCAATGTGGGGGAGTGCCAGGCTTCCAAGCAGCCATGTGCCAATTCTCAGAGCACTTGGGTATGAAACAGGCCTGTCAAATATGTGTCAGTGTTCATCCCACTGATGTGACTAAGCTGGGAGCTCATTCTGCTGTGGGGGTGAGCCTGTCCTTTTCATTCCTCCAAGGATTTCCTGAAAGTTGAAGGATCACGAGGCCCTGATAGAATGAGCATGTGCAGATGGCAGGTAAGGTTGCACATCAGCGAAGAACGAGCACTTTTGTTTTTGGTTGTTTTTTCCTTCTAGAGTAGCAAGTCCAAATCCAGCTATTAATGCAGGAGGCTCACTGGGAAGCCAAAGAGAAAAGCACATTGATATTCACATTAGGCAGAAAGGGTCCCACAAAACTGTTCAAAAACCTGGAGGGAAAAGAAGCTAAAGAAATTTTCCTACTTACTCACTAATGAGGTTTATCTGCACAGAGACTGCTTCCATGGTAGTACTTTATATACAATTTATGGGCCATTAAGATTTAACTTAAGATAATTAATTATAAATTTATTTTTTATTGGAAGTTTCAGAATAGTAACTCAAATATTTCAGGAGTTTGTTTTTACTTATACGGTGTTTGCCTCCACCACCAAGTGAACAGTTCTGATACAGTAATCTGCCCGAAATAATTGACTCCTACCTCCCCCTTGCTTCTGAATACTCAACCCACAGCTGGGAGAGTAAGCAAGAGGCAGGAAACCTGACAGCGAAGAAGAGCTCTCTTAGGGACTTCGGGGGTTGGGAGATGTGTTTCCCAGAGTGTGAGACATACTTCTTTAGTTCTAATTGAGAACACTGTTATCAGCAACCTGTAATTCAAATGCCACATTTAAATATCAATTCAAATTAAATAGAAATGAACAAAACAGAAAACTCAAAAATACTCCAATAGAAATAAAGTTTTTATTTCCTATAGGAAAAAAAAACAACTTATTTCCTAGTCTATCAACATTTTATAGGAATAGCTCTCTGGATCCATATCTGGATATTGCATTTTCAACATGAATTAATGGAATAAATATAAATTGGAATCAGAAAGCTAACGGTCAAATCTCGACTATCCCTTCATATGACTTTGGACAAATCACATACACACTCTAAGTCTTGGGGGTTCTCATCTGAAAAATGAGGACAAGTAACACCAAGGTAAGAGCGTTTGTAAACTTCGTGAGAACAGAGAACCTGAGGTTTTTGTGTTTGTCTCGCCTACAGCTGTACCTTTATTACCTAAGACATTGCCTGGCTCTCAAGTATTTGTTGAATGAGTGAGTGAATGAACGAATGAATGAGTGAATGAGCAAATGAATATTATACACAATAAAAGAGACGCCATAAGTGAAAAGTCTGCTCCTAGTTAATTAATGTGTTTGCTCCTTCATTAACCTTTACTTGACACAATCTTCATTGCCATCATATTAATTTAAATGTTTAAGGCTGAATTCCTTTGACTCAATGTATACAATAGACTTGTTGTCAGATATTCTATCACCTTTATACTAAGAATTATCTTTGAGCCCTTTCTTTCTCATATTGCCCTTGTCAAATTCATTAGCAACTATTGTCACTTCAATCTCCAGAATATACCCGGTCCATTCACTTCTGCCTACCTCCACGGTCATTATCTAGTCTCAGACATGATCCCCTATGGACTCTTGCAATAACCTCTTCACTGGGTCTGTCCCATTCCACTCTGCTCTTACAACCCATAGCTGCATTTCCAGTCTCATCTCATATGATTTTCTTATCTCATGTCCATGCTCCAGCCATCCAGACTTCCTTTCTGTTCCTCGTATACCGAGCTCTTTCTGTTCTCAAACCTTCGCACTGTGACTCACTCTGCCTAGAATTGCTTTTACCCTGGCTCTTGTGTGGATGGTCCCTGCACACGTACAGGTCTCCACTCAAACACACCTCTTTAGAGGGGCTTTCCTTGTTTACCAAGTGTTCTCTGCTGGGTTTCCTGATAGGTCTTCTCTATTTGCTCACTTATTTAAACCTAGGCTAAAACTCCTTATTTAACCTATTTACTGGCGGTGAAAACGTAGGCAATATTCTCACCCACTCTTACCCTCAGTGTCTTCACTTGTAAGATAAGGATAACAGGAAAACCACCCTCACACAGTTGTAAACATCAGTGAGATGTTACGTGAAAAAGGCTCTGAACATAACCCAATGCTGTACTTGCTCACTTAATGTTAGCTATTTTTCTTATTTTTTTTATTATATTCACTTGTAAAAATTCAGGTTCTTTGAGTGCATCTATTTTTTCATCACTGCATTGCTGGTTCCTAGAACTATGCTGGCACTCAGTAAGTCTTCAATAAATGTTTGCTAAAAGAATGAATGTTAACAGGCCATACACATTTAAGCTGAAGAGGTACTTGTACATACACGTGCATATTTATACACAGGCCAACTTGCTGTGACGCTACAAGAGGTAAGGAAGGAAAGGGAAGTTGCTATCTGACCATTTCTTACCCCCTCTACCACCAACCACTATGCTGGCCAAGTCACTGGGATTGCTATAGAAACCTCCTAATTGATCTCTTTTCTTCTACTTTCCCCTCCCAATAACCTACAAAAGTCAGAGTAATTCTATTAATGCACACATCAGATCATGTCATTCTTGTGCTTAAACCCTCCAATAGTTTCCCATCATACTTCGAATATAGTCTCTTCCCCTTGCTATAGCCCAAGGCTTACATAATCGATCTGCTGCCTTATTCTTCAAATTCATCTTCTGTGCTCTGTTCCCTGAGACTACTACCTATATGCCTGACCCCTTCTTCACCAGCCTCACTCCTGGTGCTGTAGGCAGGAAAAAAGTGGAATAGACATAGCAAAAACACAATAAAGGAAATAGAGGTAAGAAAGCAAACAAAATAAATGAATCTAAACAATAGAATCATACAGCTGACAGTTTTTGATCATACTGACTAGAGATTAATCACACTATTTATTAATAATGATGCATATATTCTAAATAATGTTTTAGAAAAAAGAATCCAGGAGCTCATTTAAAGAAATAAAACATCATTAACAACTGAGATCATAATGGTTGAATACTAGAAACTCTATTACTGCAGTTCATCATATTGACAAATCTAAAGAAAAAATCTCTCCATAGATGCTGAAAAAGCACTGGACAAAACTGATCAGGCTTTCCTGATACAACAAAGAAACAAGATAAGGAAACGCTGAATTAAATAGAAGTAGAGGAACTATCTTATCATAATAAAATGTATCTATTTCAATCCAAAGCCATCAGAACGTTCCTGACTTTTATATAAATGTCTTCGTTGTGCCAGCTAGTGTCCACTAACACCACTACTGTTTAGTGCTGTGCTGTTGTTATGAGTCAACACACTTATCCAAGAGAGAAAAATTATAGTTACAAAAATTGGAAGACATATAAAATTAACACTAATTGTAGATGATGTGGTAGTATAATGGAAAGACTCAAAAGATTTTACAAAATACTATAAACAATAAGAGAATTCAGTAATAATCAAGTACAAAGTCAGTAGTTTTTTAGAAAAGATTTTATTTTTTAGAGAGGGGGAAGGGAAAGAGATGGAGAGAAACATCCATGTGAAAGAGAAACATAATTGGTTGCCTCTCGCATGCACTTCAACGACCAAACCCACAAATGAGGCATATGCCCTGACCAGGAATCGAACTGGTGAACTTTCACTTTGCAGAATGATGCCCAACCAGCTGAGCTATACCAGTGAAGGCCAAAATCAGTAGTTTTTACATATTTAAGCAACCACTTAGAAGATTTAATTGAAGGTCCATATATGACAGCAACAGAGAAGATAAAATACATAGTGTTAAGAAAAACGTAAAATCTGTTAAAAATAAAACAAAAAATATTGAAGACCATAAAATAACCTTTCTACCAATAGAAAGACCATGTTATTGGGTAGGAGGATTCAGTGTCATGGCTGTGTCAATTCTCCCTAAAATAATTTGTAAATTCAATATGTTTTCATTGAAAGCCCTACAGTTTTAAGTGACATCACCTGATGCTAAATTTAATAAAAAAAAAAATTTAAATAAACATGAAGGGGGCTAGCCTTAAAAGGCATTAAAACATTTTAAAAGCTTAAATAATTAAGAGCATCATACTGATTCATTAGCAGAACAGAAATCTCAGAAGTAAGTTTATCAGGTACATATAGAAATAAGGTATATAAAAAATATGCCATCTCAAATCATTGGGGGAAAAGAGACTGGTCAATAAATGGTTCAGGGATAAAAGAAATACCCATATCTTACCTTGTATGCCAGAATAAATTTCAAATATATCAAAAATTTTTAATTTTTAAAATACAACCATAAGACAATAAGAAGGAAACTTGAAACAATTTTTAAATAAATTTGTACTTAAGAAGGTCTAAACTTTTATGATTCAAAATCACCAGGTCATAAATTATTTTATTCATAAATTTGGTCATATAATCTTTTAATTCACAAGAAGAAACATCATAAACAAGTTTAAAAGAGACAAACTATGGGAAATATTTAAAACCATATCACAGACAAAGGGCTAGATAACCTAATATATAAATTGATAATAGATTTACCTATTCAAAATATAGAAAATATAATTTGCTCTTAAACAAGTGACAAGATAATCAACCTCATCAATAAAAAAGAGAAACAAAAATTAAAACCACACAGAATACATTTTCTACATTTCGGTTCAGAAAAATCCAAAGTTAACCAACACTATATTGGTAGGATTTTGAGGAATGATAGTGTTTTCTCATGCATTGCTGATGGGAATATAAATTGGGCAATGTGCTAATATCTATACAAATTAAAAATGTATATGCCTTTCAGCTTAGCAATTCCATTGCTAGAGAATCCTAGACATCTGCCAGTGATATGTGGAATGCTGCATGTGAAAATTACTCACTCACTGCAACAAAAAAAAAAAATTGGAAATACACTAATGTTCATCAATATGTAAATATATACATATTTATATGTAAATATATGTCAGAGTATATCCATACAATGAAATTATAGGAAGTTTTAAAAACTGACAGAAATTCTTCTTATAGTAATATCATGTGGTATCTAAGGTATATTAATTGAAAATGTATAATTAATTAAGTGATAGAATGATAGTGTTTATTAAGTGATAAGAGAATAATGTGTATAGTATGTCATCTTTTGAGTAAAAAGAGAAAAATAACATATCTATGTCACCCTGTATATTCATAAAATAATTCTAGATGAATACTCCAGGATTAATAATAGCTGTTATCCAGAGGATTGGACCTAGGAACATTGAGAAAATGAAAGACAAGACCCACATATATGCTGTCTCCAAGAGACCCATACCAGACAGAAAGATACACACAGACTAAAAGTAAAGGGATGAAAAAAATATTTCATGCAAATGGAAAGGAAAAATAACTGGGGTAGCAGTACTAATATCCAACAAAATAGACTTTAAAACCAAGGCTATAGTAAGAGACAAAGGACACTACATAATGATAAATGGAACAATCCAACAAGAGGATATAACCCTGGTAAACATTTATGCACCAACATAGCAGCATCTAAATATGTGAAGCAAAACTTGATGGACATAAAGGGAGCAATCAATAGAAATACAGTCATAATTTAGGATTTTAACACCCCATTGACTTGAATGGACAGATCTTCTAGGCAGAAAATCAACAAGGAGACAGACACCTTAAACAACACTCTAGATCAAATAGATGTAGTTGATATCTTCAGAGCATTTCATTCCAAAGCAGTGAATATACATACTTTTCAAGTGCACAGGAAACATTTTCTAGGATAAACCACATGTTAGGACATAGAACAAGTCTCAGTAAATGTAAGAAGACTGAAATCATATCAAGCATCATCTCTTACCACAATCTATGAAACTAGAAATCAACCACAAGAAGAACACTGAAAAACACACAAAGACATGGAAACTAAATAACATGTGTTGAAACAATGAATGGGTCAACAACAAGATCAAGGAAGAAATCAAGAGATACCTTGAAACAAATGATAGTGAGGACACAACACTCCAAAATCTGTGGGATACAGGGAAAGCAATCATAAGAGGGAAATTCATAGCATTACAGTCCTATCTCAAAAAGAAGATAAAGTTCGAATACACAATCGAACTTCACACTTACAGAAACTTGAAAAAGAACAACAAACAGAACTCAAAGTGAGTAAAAGGAAGAAAATAATAAAGATCAGAGAAGAAATAAACAAAATAGAGTCTAAAAAAGATATAAAAGATCAAGGAATCCAAGATCTGGTTCTTTGAAAAGATAAACAAGATTGACAAACCTTTAACCAGACTCATAAAAAAGGGGGCAGGGAGAGAGAGAGAAAGGATCTAAATAAATACAATCAGAAATGAAAGAGGAGAAATAACAACTGACATAAAAAAATACAAAGGATTGTAAGAAAATATTATGAACAATTATATGCCAACAAATTGGACAACCTGGACAAATTACTAGAAACATATAATCTTCTAAAACTAAATCAGGGAGAATCAGAGAATCTGAATAGACAGATTATACCCAGTGAAATTGAAGCAGTAATCAAAAAAACTCCCAACAAACAAAACCCTGGACTGGATGCCTTCACAGGTAAATTTTACCAAACACCCCAAGAAGAATTAACACCTCTTCTCAAAATATTTCAAAAAATTCAACAGGAGGGAAGACTCCCAAGCTCATTTTATGTGGCCAGGATTATCCTAATTCCAAAACCATATAAAAACACTACAAAAAAAGAAAAGTATTAGCCAATATCACTGATGAATATAGATGATAAAATCCTCAATAAAATATTAGTACACAAATACAGCAATACATCAAAAAGATCAGGATCAAATGGGATTTATTCTGGGAATGCAAGGTTGGTACAACATTCTCAATCAATGAATATGATATACCACATAAACAAAATGAAGGATTGAAACCACATGATCATACACAGAAAAAGTATTTGATAAATCCAGCACCCATTTATGATAAAAACTCTAAGCAAAGAGGGAACATATGTAAACATAATAAAGTCCATATATAACAAACCCACTGCAAACATCATACTTAATGGGCAAAAAATACAAGCATTCCCCTTAAGATTACAAATAAGAACAAGGCTGGGCATGTCTGTTTTCACCTTTCTTATTCAACATACTACTGGAAATCCTAGCCAGAGCAATCAGACAAGAAGAAGAAATAAAAGGCATCCAAACTGGAAAGGAAGAAATAAAACTGTCTTTATTTGCAGATGACATGATACTGTACATAGACAACCCTTAAGATTCCACCAAGAAACTACTAAAACTGATCAATGAATTCAACGAAGTAGCAGGATACAAAATTAATTTTCAGAAATCAGTTGCACTTTTATATGCTAATAATGATCTACAGGAAGGAGAAATTAAGAAAGCAATTCCATTCACGATTACTTCACAAAGAATAAAATACCTAGGAATACATCTAACGAAGAGGTAAAAGACATACTCAGAAAATTATAAGACACTAAAGAAAGAAATGGAAGATACAAATAATTAGAATTATATACCATGTTCATGGATAGGAAGAATTAACATAATTAAAATGTCCATGCTACCCAAAGTATCTGTAGATTCAACACAATTCCTATCAGGATTCTAATGACATATTTCACAGAACTAGAACAAATATTTCAAAAATGTATATGGAACCACAAAAGGCCTCACATAGCAACAGTGATCCTGACAAAGAATAAATTTCAAGGAATCATGCTACCTAATATCAAACTATAATATAAAGCCATAGCAATCAAGACAGCATAGAACTGGCATAAAAAAAGACATATAAATAAAAGGAACAGAATAAAGAGCCCAGAAATAAACCCACACTTTCATAATCAATTAATATTCACAAGAGGAAGCAAGCACATACAATGAGCTAAAGACAGCTTATTCAGTAAATAGTGCTGGGAAAATTGGACAGATACATACAGAAAAATGAAACTAGACCCCTTTTTTATACCATACCCAAGAATAAATTCAAAATGGACTAAAGACGTAAATGTTACCTCAAAATCATTAAAACCCTAGAAGAAAATATAGGCAGTACAATCTTGGACATTGCTCATAATAATGTTTTATCAAATATACCTCCTCAGGCAAGGGAAACAAAAGAAAAAATAAGCAAATGGGACTATAACAAACTAAAAAGGTTTTTTACAGCAAAGGAAACCATCAACAAAATAAAAAGACAACCCACAGAGTAGGAGAACATATCCACTGATACATCTGATAAAGGGGTAATATTTAAAATTAATAAAGAACTTAGAAAACTCCAAACCAAAAAAAAATCCAATTAAAAAATGGACCAAGGACCTGAATAGACACTTCTCCAAAGAGGACATACAGATGGCCAATAGAAATATGGAAAGATGCTCGACATTACTAATCATCAGAGAAATGAAAATTAAAACCACAATGAGTTATCACCTCACACAAGTCAGAATGCCTATCATCGATAAATCAACAGACAACAATTGCTGGCAAGGATGTGGAGAAAGGGGAACCCTTTTGCACTGTTGGTGAGAATGCAAATTGGTACAGCCACTGTAGGAAGCAGTATGGAGATACCTCCAAAAATTAAAACTGGACCTGTCTTTTGACCCAGTGGGTTCACTTCTAGGAATATGTCTGAATAAACCCAAAATACTAATTTGAATGAGCATAAGCAACGCTCTGTTCATTGCAGCATTATTTACAATCACCAAGATATGGAAACAGCTTAAGTGTCCATCAGTAGATGAGTGCATAAAACCACTATGGGATATTTACACAATGGAATACTACTTGGCTGTAAAAAAAAAGGAAAATTTGCCTGGCTGGTGTAGCTCAGTGGATTGAGCGCGGGCTGGGAACCAAAAGGTCCCAGTTCGATTCCCAGTCGGGGCACATGCCTGGGTTGCAGGCCAGGTCCCCAGTGGGGGACATGTGAGAAGCAACCACACATTGCTGTTTCTCTCCTTCTCTTTCTCCCTCCCTTCCCCTCTGTCTAAAAATAAATAAATAAAATCTTTAAAAAAAAAAAAAGAGGAAAATTTTACTCTTTGTGACAGCATTGATGGACCCGGAGAACATTATGCTAACTGAAATAAACCAGCCATAGAAAGACAAATACCATATGATTTCACTCATATGTGGAATCTAATGAAAACCTGAACAAGGAAAATAGAAACATCGTCATAGATAGAGAGAAGAATGACAGTTATGTAGGCGGGGCCTAGGAAGTAGAAGGACTGAGCAAAAAGGGAAAAGGACTCATGGACATGGACAACAGTGTGGTGACTGAGAGGGCGGGAGTATAAGGTGGTAAATGGTGTTGGAAAAAATATAATAAAAATTTTTAAAAAGAAACACATGGACTTTTGACACTTTTAACTGTATGACTTTTTATGGCTTTTTTTTTAACCACAAGAATGATTTATCTATTCAAATTAATTTTTTTTAACCACAAGAATGATTTATCTATTCAAATTAAAAAATATTCAGTAAAAAAGAAATAGCAATTTGTTATGAAGTTAATACTGATTTGTGTTTTTTCATTTTCTCAATTTTATGCATTATTTAATGTATATAAGAAAACTGAAGACGTTAGTTGAGTCTTCATCTCACTATATACTATTTCCTTTTTAATAAGTGATTAGCATTTTCATAGTCTTCATATTTCCAACAGGAAAATACATAGAAGAACCAGACTATAAAACGTATCGCTTTTCAACTGCAAATGGTTTCACTCTAAATAGTTTGCCAAGGGTATATAATTTCCTGGTCACTCTTTCTGACTGGTAGAATTCTTATCATCAAAGTATTTTTAATGATAAATAAAAATGCACATAGAACACATCTACTTGCACTAATCTTCAAAGGCAGTGAAATTTACAGTTGTGCAGAGGGTCCCATGTTAAGAAATTTTACCTAATTTTTAATTGATCAGTGAATATATGCAGTGTATGAGATTTAAGAAATAATATTTAAGTCACTCACCCCAAATTCTTTCAGGAAATTTCACTGAAAATAGTAAGAGGTGGTCAATATCTATTGCCCCTGCTGAGCATACACCCAAACTCCAGACAAGCTACTACTTCCACCTTCTCCTCCCATGAAGCCTACAAGCCAAATGGAGGCACCTGAATTCCCACGCTGTATGGTTGCTTCTACGGTGACTGGAGGAGCCAGCCTTATCTCCTTTTGATAAAAATAAGAAAATCATCTAAAGAAGCCTTGCATATTTTCATCATTATTATACCTGTATTTTAACTTCAGAATTAATATTCCAATGGGTAAAAAAATAATAATCCTATGGCAAAGATGAAGAGAGCTATGAACATTTAGCCATAGGCCTTCAAGTTTTTATAACAATTGCAATATAAATATTTTGTTTAGCAAAACAATGCCTCCAGTGTTTCACAACCACCTTCAAAACCTAGCCTGAGGAGCAGCACTCAGGGACTATGGAACGCATGGCCATCAGGAGCACATTTGCAAAGGGAGTGGTAACATTGACGGTCATTTTCGAATCCGCTTGAATTTCAGCCTGAACTTGAGCTGCATCGTGCTGACAAAACACTTTCATAACAAGAAGGGAGTTTCCTGTCCTTTTTATGAAGCTTTGTAACCTTGGTTTCTAGGACTCCTTGTTTTGGAAAATAAAATCACATCCTGATGATTTCTGTACTAAATAAAACTGATTAAAAATAATAAGGAAATGGACATGCTTTACATAAAGATGTGCGAGCGATCTCTTCATTTTGTTTTGCTTTTAATTCAACTTAAAATCTGACCAGGCGTTATTGTTTTTCTCTAAGAGAGTGCAGAAGAAAACAATGAAGCAAAACGCTATGGCTTGCTGGGTGCTTCTAATAGGTGTTCAGTGTAACAAAAACCACACAAACCACATGATTGTAACAATTACTATGGCAACAAACAAAATTGTCAAATTGAAATACCCACTGTCGAGGCTGCCCACACAGAGCTCTTAGCTCTGGCATCCTCTTCCACTTCAATGTACAGTGTGTAAATTTAGAAGCCCCAGCCATCTTGTAACCACAGTGAAGAAAATTGCCTACATTAATCATGCTACTTTATTTTCAGTTGCCTGTTCCATACGTCAGACAGCTTCTCTTGCAGCCCTCCATTCAAAAGCGAAGACCAGCGCTTGCTGCGGCAGCACATACACTAAAACTGGAATGACAGAGAGATTAGCATGGCCCCTGTGCAAGGATGACACACAAATTCATGAAGCGTTCCATATTTTTAATAAGCCAGTCAGAGAAAGACAAGTACCGTATGATTTCAGTCATATGTGGAATCTGATGAACAAACTGAACTAACAAGCAAAACAGAGACAGACTCACAGATAGAGAGCAGGATGACAGCTATGAGGTGAGGGGGGCAGTGGTTAGGGGATGAAGGGATGGAGCTACAAGGAAAAAGAACTAACTGACATGGACAACAGGGTGGTGATTGCGAGGGGGGAGTGGTATAGGGGACTAAATGGTAATAAAAATACAATTAAAAAATTATTAAATTAAAAAAAAGTGAAGACCAAGGAGTTGGCTGCCCAGTCTGGTAAACTGCATGTAAAACCTGAACCAAATATGTTACTAAATTAGCAATACCATCCATATGTTTTCTTCCTCTGGGCACTCAGAGCCATGAAAATAAGTTCGTTAAAAATAACTCTTGTATCACATAGTGTATCTTTTCCTTCTCTTAAATCAGACCGTATTAATCTGTCTGATTTAATTTTCTAAAACCAAGTCTGCGATATGCAAGAGGGCCTTTCCTCAAACAAATGCCACACAAGAAAGCTGATACATAATAAAATTGTAAACAGTTTGGCTGGAATGTTCTGTTTTATTTTCTGAGACAACAAAACTTCAGGGATCTTTTGACTCCTCATCATGCACTGATGAGGAAAGGCTCAGTATGGAGATCCAGGCCATTTGGGGAAACCTGGAAAGTTGGGAACAGTTAGAAGAATAACCCCTGCTCTAGCAACGCGCCCTCTAACTGGGGGGAAAGAGTCATCGGATGGAATTCTGCTGTGTTCAGCAAACACTCCTGTGGGATCTTTCTCTTCCTGCTTCTGCCTCAGAAGAAACAGGAACTTTTAGGGCAAGAAAGCCACAGGAAGTGATCAGTTTCTTTTTAGCAGTACAGGCACAAAAGAAAGGCAAACTGAGGTCTCTTTTGCTAGGACATATGAATTCATTATTGTGATAAAAATTTTCTTGATAGCAAAGACATCATCATCATCATCATCATAATTAAAAACCTAACAGTCACTGAGTGTCTACATGTACCAGGCATTGTTAAAAGTGTTTTGTATGGGTAGACTAATTAAATCCTTACTTTCAGTGTACCACTATTGTCCCCATTTTACAGATGAGAAAAGTAAGGTGCACAAGTCTAAGTAACTCATAAGAGAGTAGAGGCAGTTTTTAAACCAGGCAGCCTGTTTTCCAGGCTTCAAAAACTGAAGAGATAATGGGTATCTGGCAAATAATACAGTACCTTCCCTTACAGTCTTTTGGCTTTCAAAGTCTAGACATACATACACACACAGAAACAAAAAATAAGATAAAATAAAATAAATAAAATTATATAAAATAAATTGTTTACAATAGTGATGCTTGATGGGACCAATGTTTAATGAGAGAATATTTGTATAGTTGGTGGAAAATTTCACCTGTATATGGTTCAGACTAAGAAATTCAAAGAACTGAGCTCCCACAACCAGCCTATGGGCACATACCTGAGTGGCAAGAGCAGCCTTTTAAAAGTTGAGCAAGTTACTAAAATGGAAGCAGGCAACAAAGGGGTGCAAAATACAATCAACTCCTAATTATTTGTGATTTATGACTAGGAAATAGGTCATCAAAACAGCTGCTATAACCCATAAGTTCAATGTTCTGCCCATGAAAATTTTACATATTCATTTTCTATTACGACTATAACAAATTACCACAAATTTTGTGGCATAAAACAACACAAACTAAGTATTTTATAGTTTAGTAGGTCAACAGTGAAGCATGACTAAACTTAAGGTGACTGCTGGCTACATTTCTTTCTGGAGATTTTAAGGGTGAATCCATTTCCTGCTCATTTGGATTACCTGCATTTTATGATGATAGGACTAAAGTCTTTGTCTACTTGCTTTCTATAAACTGAGGCCCATTCCCAGCTTCTAGAGGTCACCACATGCCTTGGTTGATGGTCTCCTTTCTTTAGCTTCAAAACCAAAAATAGCAGGTAGAAGTTTTCAAATCTCTGCTCTTCCGTTGTTGTTTTTTTTAATCCTCACTCAAGGATATGACTACTTATTTTAGAGAGAAAGGAAGGGAGAGAAAGAAACTTGATTGGTTTCATGCCCCAACTGGGAATCAAACCCACAACCTAGGTTTGTGCCTTGATGGGGAATCAAACCCATGATCATTTGCTGTATGGGTTCAACCAATGCTTCAACCAATTGAGCCACCCAGCCTGGGCTCTGCTCTTCTATTTTATCTCTCTGACCCAACCAGGAAAGTTTTGTCCCCATTTTAAAGGCTCGTGTGACTAGACTGGACCTGTGCAATTAATTCAGGATAATTTCCTCATGTTAAAATCCAGCCCTATGATTATGCCTGCAAAGTTCCTTTGCCATGTAAAGTAAAATATTCACAGTTCTACCTACTCACATCTCCAGGTTGGGAGATAAAGACATAAACATCTTTGGGGGAGAGACATTATTCTGCTACCACACTTACAAATAGGAAGCAAAATTGGAAGGGTTTATTTGTGTTTCTTTTTCTCTTTAGCAGCTTTATTGGTATGTCAGTGATGTACATTAAACTACGCATCTCTAAACTGTACAATGTTATGAGTTTTGACATATTCTCAATATATAGCATACACTCATAAATCCAGCATTACAAGCAAGATAATGAATATATCTATGATCCCTAAAAGTTTCTCCATGATCCTTTGTAATCCATCCCTCCCTCCTCCATGTCATTCCCAGGCAATCACTGATCCACTTTTTGTCATTATGGATGAGCGTACATTTTCTAGAATTTTATATAAATGAAATATATAGTATGTACTTCTTTTTGGTCTGGCTTTTTTCACTCAGCATAATTATTTTAAGATTCATCCATACGTGGCATAAATCAATACCACCATGTGACTTAGCCATTCCACTCCTAAATACTACTTTTATTGTTTCTGCCTAGGACAGTATGTTAGGGAGAGAAAGTAGACTAAGAACAACCAAAGCTTTTCTGACCTCCAATCCAGCTCAGAGATGTCAAACCCCAGGATAATTTAGATACCTGAAATCTTTGACACTCAGGCAATATCTTATTCTATCAATTAGTTTTTGCTCTGTAAGAAGCTATCCCCAAAACCAAGTGGCTTGAAACAGCAGTCACTTTTATGTGGGTCAGTGACTTAGGTTGGTCTTTGCTGGGTAGTTTTGCTAGGATTGGCCAGTCTCACTCTACAGCCAAAGTCAGTGGGTAGACTGGCTATGGGCTGACTCAGTATCTTGCTCAATCTCTGGTGGCAGTTGCTTGCTGTCAGTTGATGTTGGCTGCCAGTGGAGTGATGAAGATGATTGGTCACAAGTCTCCAGAAAATTAATCCAGGTTTATTTTTACCTGGCGGCAATCACAGGGTTCCCAAGAACAGCAAGAGAGGCAAGCCCCAATTCACAAAATCTTTTCAAGTTTCTGTTCCCACCACATTTGCTAGTGCCCCATTGGTCATAGCAAGTCACATGACTGAGCCCAAATTAAAGAGTAAAGACATAGATTCAGCCTCTTGATGGGAGTAGCTATGAAGAAACACTGCAAAGGGGCATGCATGCAGGTAGGAGAATGTTTTATAACCATTTTTGCAGTCTACTACATTTTTCTCTCTTCATCCTTCATTACCATCACTTCTTCGCCACCCATTCATGACTGAGGCTGTGTCTTCAATTCAGTTTCCTTACCCAATGCTCAGCAGAATCTATTCTCTCCTAAATTATCAATGACCTTGTTTTTTCCTAAATCCAGAGAACCCATTTCACTCATTATTTCATTTGGTGTCTTGACATCACTTGACACAATCTTCTCACTTGTCTTCAGTGACACTACTCTTTGCCTTGTATTCTTCCTAGCTATTTTTTCACAGTCATCTTTATGGGAAAAGTGTGTAACATGGTGCCTGGCATAGAATGTGCATTTAAAATTTGCTTGTTGAATGAAAGATTGAATGCATAAATGAATGAACAAATAAGGTCAGATTTTATTCCCTTCCCCGCCAATTAAAAGTTGGTGTTTGCCAAGCTTCAGTTACTACCTGTGCGCTGATGGCTTCCACTTTCATGTCTCCAGCCCGAATGTCTTCCCTGTACTTCCAGCATGTATAAGCAACCTCTGACTAGACGTTCTTCCCATTGACCCTCCAGATGCAACTCGAGCAAATCTAAACTCACTGACCTTACTGCCAGACTTACTTTTCTTTCAAATTCTGCCGTATCATCCAAGCCAAAAATCTGAGTGTCCTCCTTGGCTCCATTCTATCCGTCACCAAGTCCTATTGCTTCTTGCTTTTGAAATCTGTCCCCTAACCTCCAACAACATTGTTTCTATTACTTTGGTTTAGGTCCTCATTAGTCCTCACCTCAATGCTTACAGACACCACCTTGGAAAATCTCTCTGAAGACAGGAGTCATCTGAAGACAGGAAGCAGATGTTTTCATGCTTTTTTCTTTTTTATCCTCATCCAAGGACATGCTTATTGATTTTGGAGAGAGAGGAAGGGAGGGAGAGAGAGGGAGAGAAATATCAATGTGAGAGAGAAACATCGATCAGTTGCTTACCCATCGATGGGACAAAAAGCATATCCTGACTGCGACAAAAGCAGCAACCCAGGCTCACGCTCCGACCAGGAATTCAACCTGTGACCCTTCGGTTCACAGGACGATGCTCCCACTGACTGAACCACACAAGCCAGGGCTGTTTTCACGCTTTTTAAAAACAGAGATTACTGGACCTTTCCCAAACTTCTCAGTCAGAATCTCCCAGGAATGAGCCTGGGAATTTGTATGCTTAAAAACACCCACAGGTGATTCTTATTACTGGAAAATTTTGGAAAACACTGTTTTAATTTGTCTCCCTGACTCCAGAGTTGCCTCCAACCCTACAATGCACTCTCCATAGCATTTCCAGAATGAACTGTTTAAAATATGAATCTGATCTTGTCAGTTCTTTGGTTCTTCATGGTATCTAGGATAATATTCACACGGTTTAACAGAGACTTCATACCTCTCAACCTTATCTTTCCTCCTCCTCTTTTACGGACCCTACCTTCTATTCTTAACTCTTCCCTAAAGGCAGCATCCATGCCCTTTCAAGCCACTACAACAGCTATGCCTGCTACCTAGGACACTCAGCTCTCGACCTCTTTATTTGTAATATATGTAACCATTAGGTGAGACAGATACTATTCTCAGTTCCTTAGAAATATTAACTCCCATATTCATCCTTATGATCCTGGGATGGGTAAGTGGTAGGTATTATTATCTTTCTCACTCATGGAGAAAAGCGAGGGACATTTGTCTGGAGTCATGCATCGTTTCTGGCAAAACTAAAACTTGACCCCAGACAGCCTAGCTGTAAAATCTGTCTAGCAACCCGTCTCTACTTCCTGTCCTTCATGGGGTTAAACCCGTTCTCATCCCAAGCTCAGCTCATGCATTTATAGGTACCGAAAGCCTCCTTAGACTCCCCCCACCCGAATTAGCATTCTGGGCTTATTTCTATCACAGCACTTACAGCACTATACAGTTCAAATCGCTTTTCTTGTCTCACAAGCCAGACTGCAAATTCCTTAACAGAGGGAGACACATTTTTGTATCCCTGAAACCTAACAGAATGTCCAGGATGGAGTAACTAACTATATGTTGAATTTAAAAAAAAAGACTAAATGAATGAGTGAATAAATGCATATATTAACTTACAAACAAGCAGTAGGGAACATCAACCAAAGCCCATGTGAGCATTCTGCCCCCGAATCGTTGAGTCAGCTGTACACGACTTCATGGGGCATTTCAGTTTTTGGCATATGAGTCGGCCTACCTCATATCAAAAATAAACTTTGGAGTCTTCTTACAAATTCTACAAATATTCATGGGAATTCAAATTAAATGCATGATTGGACATTTATTTGTTTAATTTATTCAGTAGATTTCTTTAATTTCTCTGCGTCAAGCATGAAAGTTAAAACTATTTCTTGACCTTTCATCTCAGCTCAGCTTTCCCCTTAATTTCTTCACTCCAAAATCTTAAACAGAGCAGGTCCCTTTTTGTGGTTGGAAAGTTTGGCTTTACATAGACCTTTCAACACACAACTGTCAGCACCTGATTATGGGTCATTTTTTAGCCTCTGACTTTCACTTCCTTCCTTAAATAGGTCTTCCAGATGAATCATCCTCAGCTTCTCTGTGATTATGCAGTGTATAAATGAGAGGACACGCTCAGTCCCCTCCTACCTGGTATCCTCTGCGCCCTGATTTGGGGGGTTTCATTTTGCATTCAGTAAAAATTTGAGTGACTACTGTGTGCTGGATTTTGTATGAGCTGTCAGTTTATTAGCACTTCCAACAAGAACCAGAGGAAGCAAAAAGCTGCGAAAAAGCTCACATTCACTCGTTCTTAGCCTTTTAGCATTTCTGGTTTGAAGAAGAGTTTAGTGAAAAAGAATATGGATGAGGCTTCTTATAGTATTTATGAAATTCTTTTTCTGTACCCCATGTCATTATTAAAACAATTGTGTGTTTATTATGTGTATATATATATATATATATAACCTATGTGCATAAATATGTATATAATCAGTCAACCAGCATAGTAGTAGAGCCCCCTAGCTACTCAAAAATTCATCTCACAGTCCATAATTCATGAATACCTCATCAAATTCATTTCTGTAATATACACGCTGATAGTCATAGCTATTTACTTATTGAATCAATTTTGGAAAATAATATATTTTGGTAAATAATCTAATGATGGTTTATTGATTTATGTCACATGTAAACATTCTCATGAATATTAATATGGAAGAATCCACTTTTTTCCATATAAGACCAAAAATAATCAAAGTACCAATACTTATAACACTAGAATAGATTAAAGAAAGAAAACATTTACAACAGGAATTCTTCTATCTTCCACATGAATGACATCCTAAGTATACATGATCCTGGCCTTTGTTTCTGTAGTCAAAAGCTCTTTTCTGAATGAATCATAGCTGCAAGGGAAAGTGCAGCAATGGATATACAAAAATATATAGGCAACAACACTCTGACTAAAGAATTCAATAGGCAAATCAGAGAGATGCAAATTAAAACCACGATGAAATACCACATCATACCAGTCATAATGGCCATCATAAACAAATCAACAAACAAGTGCTGGTGAGGTTGTGGAGAAAAGGGAACCCTAATACACTGTTAGTGGGAATGCAGACTGGTGAAGCCACTGGAAAACAGTATGGAATTTCCTCAGAAAACTAAAAATGGAACTGCCTTTTGACCCAGCAATTCCACTGCTGGGACTATACCCTAAGAGCCCTGAAAAACCAATTCAAAAGAAATTATGCACCCCAATGTTCATTGCAGCACAATTTACAATAGACAAATGCTAGAAGCAACCTAAGTGCCCATCAGTAAATGAATGGATCAAAAAACTATGGTGCATTTACATGATGGAATACCATGCCGCAGAAAGAAAGAAGGAGCTCCTACCCTTTGTGACAGCATGGATGGAACTGGAGAGCATTATGCTAAGTGAAATAAACCAGGCAGTGAAATACAAATACCATACGATCTCACCTATAAGTGGAACCTAATCAACAAAACAAACAAGGGAGCAAAATATAACCAGAGACATTGAAATTAAGAACAAACTGACAGTAACCAGAGCAGAAGTGGAAGGGAATAATGGTGGCAAAAGAGGGAAGGGTTGTCAGGAACATGTATAAAGGACACATGGACAAAGCCAAAGGGGTGTAAGGGCGAGAAGGGGAGATGGCTGGGGTGGAGGGGAGTGGGTGGAGGGAAAATGGAGACAATGTACTTGAACAACAATAAAAAAATGTGAAAAAAAGAAGAATTCAATAGGCAAAAGATTACAGACGTAGTGTGCAGGACCTCGGATTTATAGGTGTACAGCTCATCTAGGGATTTCCCCATCCTCCTAAAGAACATTCTGGCTTTGTGCAGCTTCCTCCCCTCCCTTGTGTTCTGAGAAGAGATGTCAAAAGAAAGCACTGCTTTGGGCATTAGTAATGGAGAATCATCAGAGAACCCACGGAGAGAGCAATGACTGTGAGGTGGTAGGAAGAGGGGAAGGACCTAACAGAGTCAGTTATAAGGAGGAGGAGAGGATGGGCAGAGGAAAATGAAGACGACCCAAACTGGGGGCAGAAGAAATAGCTCAGAAAATAAGTTAGAGTAAGAACCACTACAAGGTATGAAGGTAGCTTGTGGGAAAGAGAAAAGGGGAATTTTGAGAAAATTTTCTGAGATTTATTTAACCCTTCCTGGTATTTGAGATATAGAGGTAAAGTATTTGAGATATTCTAAATTTACTGCTGGTAGCTGAGTTTCTTCGCACACAATACTGCTCTGGGACAGAACTACATGCCTCATGGCTTTATAAACATTACACATCATAGAGTGAAATGTTATGAAAACCCCCTTCACCATCACCTGATGATTTGCTGCCTCTGGATGACTTCATAGAACCCTCTGGAGTCTTTAGACTGACTCATTCTATACCCAGAGCACATTGTCCCCCTCCTTTTCCTGTCTTCATTTACTATTATTTGTGTCTTTCTTGATATCCTAATGATGCACTAGACTTTAACATTCCAGATTCTAGGAACTGTGTCTTTTTTATTTTTGCATTTTGTGTTACAACCAGCACAACACCCAGAACATTATTAGATATTCAGTTAATTACTATATCAACTAATTCTAGGAGATACATAAGGTTTTGCTAAATAAAATAAGTAAAAATGCATAAAGAGACAGTCTAATAGCTCTGGTTGTGTTGGGGTGCCTCTATTATCATCATTTTCTTATTGATTTTGTCAAATATTCTGATTTAACAATATATGTGGAATCTAAGGACTATTGTGTGCACTTGTCACTGATGATTTCATTACTAAAACTTTGCTTACTGTCCTTACTAAAGTATCCTTTATTAGCAATCTATTTGCAATTCAATGCACTACATTTTAACACCTCAGAAAATATCACTAACTTCTGTCTTTTCTGCTAAAAAGTAGTTTTATAAGTAGCATTAATAACATGTGCATTTTCCACCAGTACTGCATAAGAATTAACTACAAAATAGGTCATCTTTAATTCTCTCAAGTTTATGAAGGTACTCATGAATTATAGCTATAGCTCCCAGGCTAATTGTTTTGATTGTCTGAAAATATTTGTTGTCTCATTAGCTACTACCCATCTACAGAAAATCTTAGCATAATAAAATGTACCAAGCCATCTCTGGATCCAAAATAGTAGTGTGCCATAAGCTGCATAGAGTACTAAGATTGAATGGCTAGGTAGGAGCCCCTATTGAGAACCTGGATTGAAAACACTGTGCACTGGTAATTACAGAGAATCAAAAAGGAATGAAAATGTTTGTTCTTGGAAAACACAGAACTTACATACAACACACACAAAACAAGTTGCTGTGATATGAAATGACAAATATAAAGAATTGTATGTACACACACATTTCTGTCATGCATTCCCAAACTTACATCTGATTGTGTGGTTGCTCTCTCTGCGTGTATACACATTGCCAGATAGACTTGTTTATGACCAAGTAAAGCAGAAAAGTTAAGTCAAGAAGAAGCAGCACTTACGACCTCTATGACCTATGGCAAGCTCTTTGGCCTCGCTGAGCCTCCATTTCTTCATCTGTGAAAAGGAGTAAATGAAGGAGTAGAAGTGCATGTGGAAGTGCCTAGCAAAGCACTCCATACCACTTATTTTCCTTCCAAATTGCATTTCACTTTGATTTCTGACTGCTAGCTCGCAACAAAGCCTGCACTATTTGGCAGTTCTACTTCTAAAATACCATGATTAAAAAACCAACAAAACAGCCTGGCTGGTGTAGCTCAGTGGATTGAGCACGGGCTGGGAACCAGAGGGTCCCGGTTCGATTCCCAGTCGGAGCACATGCCTGGGTTGCGGGCCGGGTCTCCGGTGAGGGCCATGTGAAGAGCAACCATACATTGCTCTTTCTCCCTCCCTTCTCCTCTCTCTGAAAATAAATAAAATAAAATCTTAAAAAAAAAAACAACAACAACAATACAAACAGAAAACAAAAGTGTCTTTCTGATTACTGTATTCCAAGCAGCTTTATATGTTTTTTGTTACAAACAAATGAAACTATACATGTCGGTAACAAGGAAATAGCATTAAATATGTTGTTAATGAAAGCTATTCATATGTACATATAAATAATTAGTTATTTAAAAGATACAACCAGTAATGAATATAAAGAAGAGGTTTCTCAGAAGGTGGTACAACTAGAAGATGTAACTTGAAAAGGTATTATAAGTGGGGTCTGGTTAAACAAAATATTGTACTATTTATATTTTAATTATGATATAATACACATGTAAAAAAGAAAATTTGAAAAGTGTAGAAATACAAAAAGAAAAATACATACGGTCAGCCATAAGCTTATACCAGATACATACTTTATTAACATTTCGTGTTTTCCTTCCAATGTTTTCCATTTGCTATGTCATTACCTATTTTAAATTATACTATCTGGCTTTACATCTTGCTCTTTTCTCTTAGGTTGTACAGAAAGCATTTCTATGCTATTAAATATTTTCAGAAGTCACAATTTAGTGATTTTTAATGGCTGCCTATTCTTCATAAAACACATGCCCTATAACTCTGAATTTCACCACTTACCTATTATTACTCCATTATATTGACTCCAGCTTTTCACTTTAAGCAGAATTTTAGATGATGAGAATGATATACTTTAGTTAAAAATAACATTTGATGAATGTGACGCAAACTTTACAGACTGAACAATAAAGAGAAAAAGATAAAGGGCAACAGCTCAGAATAGAAAGCCAACATGGAGTTATGTTATCTTTAATATGCTGTCAAGTAATGGTGCAATTGTATTTCTAAGGAAGTCAAAAACATCTTAAGGAAGTCAGAGAGCATTTACTTACACCAAGGAATAGATAGGAGTTAAACAATGAAAAACACTATGTTCTTCCCAAAACACTGCTGAATGTGAGACTTGAATTGGCTTTTGCTGTCACACTTGGTCTCTGGAAAGTGTCATCCATAATAACAAAATGCCATACTTAATAAACATCAAATGGCGGAATGACACCTGGGTAATAAAAGAATAAGGAGCTCATCTCATGCACAAGTTGAGCTCAAGTGAGCTCTCGATAACCATCAATGAGCGCGAGAAGTGTAGGCAGGAGGGTAAAGGACAGAAGGGAAGATTTCTTCCATTCAAAATCATACAGTTCCATCTAATCAAGTTCTTTCCTTGCAGTCTCCTCCAGTGCCTCCCTTCATCACAGGCTCTACACACTGAAGCATGCATACACTGTCAGTTCACAGACTCAGCTAAGTTATAACACTTTAAGGACACTTAGAAGAACAAATTCAGTGTTCATGATCGCCATGCCTCTGCTCCTATATTGTAAAGCACCAGACGGTCCCTTCTGATGTCCCACTGATCGTCCTCTTTTGTTACGCCAACACTTGAACAACAACAGGTTGTGAAATGAAGGATTATAAAGCTAAGACCAGGAGAATTATGGAAGAAAATAAACTGATAGAGAAGATGGAATCACATTATAAGAACACATTTCATAGATAGCCTGGAAACAAGTAAACAAAAGCCAAAGAGAGAAGAAAATGGAAGACCAAGTCAAAGAATGGGAAACCTGGGAGATCGGGTCGGGATAAGGCACTGGTGCAGGAAGAACTCAGCACTCAGGAGGACCAGGAGTCACTGCAGAGCTTCAGAGACAGAATGTCTTAAAACTGAAGTTAGAACTGCCCGAAATAAAAGGACATTTTTTACTCATCCTCCATAAATCAAGATCCACATGTTGATTGGCATCATTGGCGTAGAACCAAAAGATCAAGAGGGCTACATTAGAGCCAGCACCCCTGGACTGGGTGCAGCACCCCACTGGACTCCCTGGGTGCAGCAACTTATCTGGCCTTGGGGTTAGGTCCTCCTTTTTACCAGCCCTATCTCCTATTCACCAGTCTGACAGCAGGTCAGATTCTTTTTTGATTAATAGCTTGGGCTTAAGCTACTTTATTACTTCATAGGATCCTTCGGTTTGGGGTTGAAATTGCTGTCTATATAGCAACCTCCTTCATCCACACAGAAGACATCTCACCCCTTTCTGTGGGGAAGGGACATGTGCAGAGTAGTAGGGGGAGAACAGCCCCAGAAGAGGTGCTCAGTTCATTTGGACTCGGAAAAATGCCCCCTTTCATTCTTTCTCAGGGCCAGAGCCAGGATGAGTTTGAGCTGCTCAAAACTCTTCTTGTTATTTTTTTTTTCCTTTTTTTGGAACTGAGGGAAAAGGGGACACGAGAAACAATATGGAGAAACCAGTACCGTTGGAACATCCTAAAGCATAGAAAGCTCCTTCTGAGAAATGCCACTATCCCTGGGCAGGACTGCACAGCCCCACATCAGCAGGTAGACCCACACGCAGTACCTGAGCTTTGCCTCAGCTTGTCCTCTCTCCATTAGCCTTCTCAGGAATTCTGAACGCATCTGTTCATTCTTTCTCTAGCCTTTTAGTTATAACAAAATGCACTTTTGACCTCTTTCTATTCTTCAAGCCTAGCTGAAGCTTTCCTCCTCATACCACATGTTTTTATTTACAAATTTCTCCTTTTGTGAATTCACAAAACATATTTACATGTAAGAAGCAACCTCAAGGGTCTCCAGTATGTATTTAAAACTCGAGGAGAAGAATTTACATTTTAGCATGAAAAAATAATGTAGTTTATATCTATTGAGTCCTTACTAGATGCCAGGAATTCTGCTAAGTACTTTACATTATAAATTATTCTATTCTATCCTATTCTATTCTAAATGGATTCATCCACATATTACCAACACATCATGATTTCTTCCACTACACCTTTTATTCCCATTTCACAGAAGAGAAAATTGAGGCTCACAAAAATACTATATGACAGAGTCAGGACTCAAGCCCAACCCATGTTCATGCTAGTATTCTATATGGTTTCTTGCTCTGAAAAACTCTGGCATTGCTTCTTTGGCATTTATTTGGCAGGGAAGGTGGCATTTTCCCACATTTGGCAGTGAAGACATGATCACTGCACAATTGAGTCCTTGATCTTAGAATAATTTAGCTGTTCTGAAATGGTTGAGTATCCTAATATGGCTAGACTCTAAATTTTCATACCGATCACCGTTTTTTAAGTAGGAATGGAAAGGAAACATTGTTAAATTATCCCTTGACTGCCCTCCTAAGAAGTAAAATGGCCTTTTGAGTAGTCTGTCAATTTCCTTCAAAGCTTTTGTTGTAGGAATGAAAAGATGTTTCCATCAAAAAGCTCTTTTTACTTCACTGCCCCTCTCCACATCAGCCTTCTTGTCCCTTGTAAAATTAAAGCTAGACCTCACGGCTGGACCTCAGGACTCCACAAGCTCCTCCCACTGCTTTCATTGCCTTTCTCAGAGTTTTGAGTTCTCACTGTTCCAGGCGGGCCTGCCATCCGTTCCCCACAGCTTGTCTTGCTCCTGTGGCCCAGCAGTCATGTCCACTGCGAGGACCCAGGCTTCACTCTTCTCCGCCCCGCCCCTTCCCCGTCCACTCTTACCGGCCCTTCACTCAGTACCCGCTTCAGTCATACTCACTTCATTGGCATGCTGCTTTGTAAACGGTCTGAAGCCCAATCGAAATGAATGGATCGTGTGTCTCCTCAGCCAGAAAGTAAAGTCCTTAGGGACAAAAATTATATTTTTCATATAATGCAGGTTTTAACAGTATAGATGCTAGCTTTAGGAAATAGAGATTCATCAGTGTCTGGTACAAGTTAGCACCCATATATTATAACTTCCACCTAACCGTAATGATTTTCATTTTTTGTTTTTGTTCATAAAAATATATATACACGTTTAAAAAATGTTGAAATATCATGACAACTCTGATATATTGGGCACAGATTTTAAGACAGGAAACCAGAAAAAGCTAGTTCATTTAAAAGGAGTGATTTTCAACTGGGGACAATTATCTGGAGACATCTTTGGTGGTCACAACAGGGGGGGTGGGGGTGTTACTGGCACCTAGTAGATGGAGGTGCTAAACAAGGCACCAGAGAACCCCCGACAACAAAGATGCCCATCTCAAGGTGTCAGTAATGCCGAGACTGAGAGTCCATAGTTCAGAAGGAAGAGAGTTATCCCAAGGTCAACTTATCCACATGGCCTAATTTGGCATGGGGGCGGGGGGTGAGAGTGCAGCTCATTATTCATACAGAGAATATAGATTTTACAGATTTATTTTTAAGATTACAAATGTTCCCATTTATGTATCAGTAACTTTAGCTAAACTTGTTTCATTTTTAAAATCAAAATTACCATCTCAACTTTTAAAATTATTATTTACTTTTCCATTTTTATATATAATATAAATCAGTTCCTAAATTCTAAAAGGAAATCTTTGGATTGGAAGAGATCTTAGGAATTATATGGCCCAACCCTTTCATGTTATACATGAGGAAACTGAGACCCAGAGTGGTCAGGGGACTTTTTAATGGAAGAGGCAGGACTGGACTCAAAGTTTCCTGATCCATATTCCAGTGCTCATTACACATCACACAATGCGGCCATTATGTCAATGAAAAGGAGTAAATTCTTCTTTGGAAGATTATTTCTTTTCTGAGGACCAATGTTAGCCTTTTTGTATCTAGTAACTGTGCTCTATAACTAGATTTGCTAATCCTGAACTAGAAAATAATTGCTACAGTAATATATGATGAAACATTTGTCCTCTGAAGAAACAAAATGAAGCACTAAAATTCTTTTTTGGAATTGGAAATTCCAAAGCCGCCTGGCATTTTTTACTTCTAAGTTCATTTAGATAATACATTTCAGAAGAGTCCATGGCTCCTTTAAGTTACATTTTAAACCTTTATTTTTGTTGGATGTTAGCTAATATTTTCTTGGTAAGATTATCTTATAAATATTATATAATAAAACCTTAATAAAAAATCTTTGAAGAACAATTTTAATAATTATTTTTGTCCTAATGCAATATTTTGGTCTTCACTCCTTTGTCAAAGGAATTATTGGAATGAAGAGGTGAATGAACTGTTTATAAACATGCTGTATATTAGTGTTAAAGGAAGATTCAGAGTACTCAGTTTTTTGTTTTGGTTTGATTTGTTTTGCTTTGCAAACAAACTGCCCTTAAATTATGCACTAGATGGAATTCCCAGTTTGTTGTTCAGCCTACCTGGTCCTATCTGAGTGGTGTGAGCTTCTGAGCTCTCAGGCAAATGTGAAAGAAATAAGTGATAAAAATTGATTTCACTATTTCTAATGCTATTGAGCTAAGTTTACTGAAATATTTATGACATGAAGGTTACAGATAAATTTGCAACTTTACCCTTCACCATTCAGTTTTGAACCTGTGCCATTTGTCCCCCCAAAAAACTCAGAAATGCGTGACAGATCGGCTTGCATCAGACACTTCAACTCAAGACAAAATTCAAAAGCAAGTCTCCACTAATCAAGGAAAATGTCACTAGTTCCTATTTTGATTTAAAATGAGGAACAGAAAGAAGGGTGAGCACAGTGAAACTTCTTGCAATGACTCAGTTGGGATTTACAACAGAAGGAGGAAGTTACTTTTCCAGAAGTTGTGTTTGAAGGATAGAGAAATGTGTTGCTGGCATCGGAATACCAGACAGGCTGACAACACGGCTGGAGGTAGGAGTAGTGTACAGAATAAATAGCCACCGAATGTAGTGACAACTTTGAGTGACAGATGAAGAAAAAAAAGGAACAATTTTTCTGATAAGATGTCGGGAAACAAATGCCTCTTTCTTTCAGAAGAAAAAGGTATGTATTATTGTGATTTCAAGTGATCTAGCATCTGGTGAACTTTTTTGCCCTTACAGAACTGTAATTTCAGCCCAAAATGGAGCAATCTTTTTGTAGAAATTATTACCTCTTTACTTCATTGAAGGTTTATAGCAGTTTATTCTGATTGTTTCTGTCCAGTTTTAACAATGTGTTTTATGCTAATGTTGCCTTGTCTATTGCATAATAAGATACCCAAGAATAGATTAGGCATTTTGTCTTCTGTAGGCCAAAGGCCATTGTAAGTTCACATGTATTCAGAGTAATTCACATGAGTTTTTGTACCAAAAATATTTAATGCTTTTGAAGTTATCTCCTGATAATAAGAAGAGAATAAATTTTGGTATCAATTTAACTCTATCAAAAATAACTCATGGAGAGCATGTGGAAAAAAACTTAGATAGTACATGTCTGTGTGAGACAATAAAGTTTTGCCTTTGCCAACAAAATCAAATTGGATGAATATTGTTTAAAGTTCCCCAAGAAATTTCTGGTGCGGATCAAATAGCAGAAAAGAAAATAATTGGTCTTTACTTCAGCCTACTATGTATGCAGATTCTCTGGATAATGTAAATCTCCTGGTGATACACTTCCATCATGACAATGGGTATTTACAGAGATACATTTCTATAAAGGTCCCTCTGAACTTAGAGAGGAAAATATTAATTAGATAATATGATGTACTGCAATCACTTTCAGTTTTCCTATGCCATCTGAGAAAACTTGAATCTAATATCAGAGCAATATTGGGTTCAGCTAAAAAGTGTGATATATCTATATATCACAAGAAACTGTGAGTCCAAAAAGAAAAGAAAGAAAGCTAAAGCATATTATGGAGTTATGAATGTCTCTTGCTATACAGAAGACAGGTTTGATTTTTTAAAAATCTCTCAAAAGACCTTTTCTATTTAAAAAAAAAATAGTTGATGATAGCCATGTTAATGGGTTGTTAGTGAGGAAATTCTCACTTCCACCCAGAAAGTCCAAGAAATAACTTGAAATGTCGCATATGAAAGTACCCTATTTCTGCATTGAGGTTTCATATTATGCATGATGGTAATTGTTGTTTCACTTAGTGAAATGATCAGAAATTTACTTTGCCCAAATTTTAGTTTTGATCTTTGCATAATGTAATAAGTTCTCTTTGGGAAAAAAGGCAATGGATGATGTTTCTTTTACGTGTAGTATTTAAGTTATGACCATTTAATTTGTAACGCAGAGCTCTGGCCAAAAACCCACCTCCTTATCCTCAGAATTTCTCCTTACCCTCTCATCTCTTCAGCGATGGTGATTTCTCTTTGACCCTTCCCCAACTCCCATCTATTGCTGGATGCTTAGCGTTTGGAAGAACAAGTTAGTTGACATGACAGTTCATCTTCAAACTGACCTTTGGGGCTTACTCACAGAATCTGCATGCAGATGTCTGCAATTCTAAGGATAACTGTGGATGTAATTTATTGAGCATTCACCATGCGCTGACCACGATAAACATTCTACAGCCGCCATTTAATTCTCATCACAACCCAGTGAGATATTGCTATTCCCTTTGACTTATGAAGAAACTGAAGTTTGGAAAGGTTAAAGGAACATGCAGATAGAAGTTGCAGTGCCTGGATTCAAACCCAGATATGATCATTTTTTGAAAGAGTAAGAATGAACACTCTCTCCCTTCCCCAAGGTAGAATCTAAGAACAATAGACAGTGGTTAAGAACTGAGCTGAGTCTTTGCTAAACTAGGGGTCTTTAAGTTCTACTTGTGTGACTATGAAGTGAGGCATTAAGTGGAAATAGAGCCACCAAAAAGGACTCTTTCATTCTCAGCAAGCACTAAGAGTAAAGAAGTGAGGGGACCAGACATTACATAATGTTGAAAATTACTGATTCTCTGGAGGGAAAAACAATTTGAAATGTTACCATATATTTAATAAGCACTAATATAGCATAAACTGTATGTCAGACATTATTTTTACTTGATAATTACTTGATCACTTACTTGATAATTATTTTTACTTGATTAGCTCATTTAGTCCTTAAAATAACCTATGAAATGGATAATATTATTGCCCTCATTTTACAGGTAAAGAAACTAAAATATAAAAATGTTAAATTACTTGCCCAAAAACCTACTGTTAGTAAGGGACAAAATTAAGATTTAAACCAAGCAGTTTGGCTCTAGACCAAATATGTAAGCATAGTAATATACTACCCCTGACAGAAAAATATTTTGTTACTTTTTATGGGCTTAGACCAGAGTTTCTCAACCTTAGGTTCCAAGTCCCCAGGGCCCTCAAAGGTTTTCAGAGATGCTCTCAGGTTCTCTTCAAGAACTTTTAATCTTATGTTCTCAGCTGAAGTGAAGCTTAAGCTATAACTAACATAGTTTTTTCATTCTTTAGAAAGGTTGGTTGTTAAGAGGGACATCATGCTCTTCCGGCCAAGATGGAGGCATAGGTAGACACACTGTGCCTCCTCGCACAACCAAGAGAGAGAAAACAACAATTTTAAAACAAAAAACAACCAGAACTGATAGAAAATCTAACTGTATGGAAGTCCCACAACCAAGAAGTCAAAGAAGACACGTTCATCCAGACCGGTAAGCGGGGCAGAGCTGGGCAGAGAGCGCGCAGCAAGAGGAGGTTTGTGGGGCGGTACCGGTAACACTGCAGCTTCCCGGAGAGACCCCCGGCTGGCCGACCAGGACCCACTGGGGCCGAGACTGGTGGACTGGGCGGTCCCTCATAAGCACACAGATAGACCAGGAGGAAAAGCGGGGGAGCAGAGCAAACTGTGCAACCCACCAACACAGGGAAATAAAGCCTTAAACCACCAACTGAAAACACCTGCGGGGGTTGAGGCAGCAGTGGGAGGAACTCTCGGCCTCACAGGAGAGTTCATTGGAGAGACCCACAGGGTACAGGCCCATCCACCCAGGAACCCGAGCAGAGAGGCCCAATTTGCTTGTGGGTGTCGGGCGAGGTGACTGGGAGCAGGCGGAGAGCCGAGCAAGCGTCATTGTTCTCTCTCAAGCCCCGCCCCCACAGGCAGTGTCACAACACAATGACGTGATTACCCTGCCCTGGTGAACATCTAAGTCTCCACCCCTTAAAGTAACAGGCGCATAGAGAAAGGGAAAGATGACTCAAATGAAAGAGCAGATCAAAACTCCAGAAAAAATATAACTAAGCCACGAAGACATAGCCAACCTATCAGATACACAGTTCAAAACACTGATAATCAGGATGCTCACAGGATTGGTTGAATTTGGTTGCAAATTAAATGAAAATATGAAGAATACGCTAAAAGAAATGAGGGGAAATGTACAGGGAACCGATACTGATGGGAAGGAAACTGGGACTCAAATCAACGGCATGGACCAGAAGGAAGAAAAAAACATTCAACCAGAAAGGAATGAAGAAACAAGAATTCAAAAAAATGAGGAGAGGCTTAGGAACCTCCAGGACATCTTTAAACGTCCCAACATCTGGGTCATAGGGGTGCCAGAAGGAGAAGAGGAAGAGCAACCAATTAAAAACTTATTTGAACAAATAGTGAAAGAGAACTTTCCCAATCTGGCAAAGGAAATAGACTTCCAGGAAGTCCAGAAAGCTCAGAGAGTCCCAAAGAAGTTGGACCCAAAGAGGAACACACCAAGACACATCATAATGACATTACCCAAGATTAAAAATAAGGAGAGAATCTTACAAGCAGCAAGAGAAAAGGAGACAGTCACCTACAAAGGAGTTCCCATAAGACTGTCAACTGATTTCACGAAAGAGACCTTGGAGGCAAGAAGGGACTGGAAAGAAGTATACCAAGTCATGAAAGGCAAGAACCTACATCCAAGATACTCTAGCCAGCAAAATTTTCATTTAGAATGGAAGGGTAGATAAAGTGCTTCTCAGATAAGGTCAAGTTCAAGGAGTTCATCATCACCCAGCCTTTATTATATGAAATGTTAAAAGGATTTATTTAAGTCATGGAGGGCTATCAACGGGAGTGGGATGAGGAGAGAGGAGGAGAAAGTACAGAGAATAGGCAGTGTAAACGGTAGGCAGAAAACGGACAGGGGGAGGTTGAGAATAGTATGGGAAATGTGGAAGCCAGGGAACTTCTGTGTATGACCCATGGACAAAAACTAAAGGAAGCGGAATGTGGGGGTGCAGGGCGGAGGGTGGGGAATAAAGGGGGGAAATGGGACAACTGTAATAGCATGATCAATAAAATAAATTTAAAAAATAAAAATAAATTTTAAAGTAAAAAAAAAAAAGAGGGACCTCATGCTAACAGGAGCCTCAAAGGCAGGTCTGCAAGCCAGAAAGAGAGGAGCAGAAGGAGCTGGGGTGGGTAGGCATCTGCGTTGCACACACTATGTATCCTCCAGGTCTCCTGATGTTACCCACTTCATGAAGACGTTCCAGTTCTCCCAACTGCATTTGCTCTCTGTCTGCTTATTGTCCTTTTTGTGTACCTCTCTGTGGTCCATCACTCATGACGACCAGTGTTAGCATTCTTTGTATATTGACCAACCAGCTGCTATGTTGTAACCACCTTGAGAGTGCCGCACAGACTGCTGGTGGCTCTTAATATCCAATCTTTCCTTTGTAATAGAGCCTTGAATTTTAGCTGGATGCATTGCCCAGGCAACTAAAAGACCACATTCCCCAGTCTTCTATGCCTACACACATGACTCATATGACTAAGATCTAGCCAAATGAGATGTAAGCAGAAATGTTGAAAAATTTTTCAAGACAATTTTCTTTAAAAAAAAAAAAAAAAGGATGATGATAATGGGAAAGATATGCATATGTGAGAGTACAAGGTATAGTTTTTGTGAACCTAAAATTACCCTTTAAAAAAATCTAATAAAAAATTTAAATAATAAGTGTATTCATCTCTTTCTTTTTCCTCCTCCCTCCTTCCCCCTGCTGTGGATGCAGACTGGGCAGCTAAATTCCTGAACCCATCATGGATCTTAGCGGCCTTGGAACAGAAGTCATATTCAGCAGCAGAGGAAAGGAAAAGAAGCTGAAACCCTTCGCTGGCCCCTAGATGGCTTTATTAATGGAAAGGAAATATATTTCTCTCTTATTTAAACTAGGGTTATTTTGGATATTCCTGTGATGTGCAACTAGACTTAATATTCAGTGACACGTAAGTGCATAAATGAGGTTTCATTCACCCTTCATTGAAATATGCAGCATGGTCTCAACAGGGAAGGTCCATCTGAGAATCATATCTATTGAATCAAACCTCAAGAATTACTGAAAGGGCCCAGAATTCTTCATTGATATATGCACCACATTTCCCCCTGGCCCTCATGCACATATCAAATTAAACTCAGTCAAAATAAATTTCATAATTATTTTTTCTTTTCATCTTTCTTGATTATAGATTGCACAACAGGAAAAAATTAATTAAAATGATGTAAAAATATTATGTGTGTTTAAATATATTTATTAGCTTTGGAATAGAAGGTGTTGCTAGAAGATTATTTTCTGCCTTTTATTGAAAACGTAAAACTTTAGTTTTACTTTTATGGATTAAATCAGCTTTGGAAAGGACTAAACTAACAACAAGCCAGCATTTACAATATACTTTCTGTAAGAAAATTTATTCTGAGTTTCAAACTAACAAGTTACAAGGAAACTTTTATAAGTCAACATAATTGTAAATTGGTGGGTAGAGCTACACAATAGACCCATAAACTCTAGAAATCAATCCTGTAGTTTCTGGATTTTAGGAACTATGAATGAAACCTTAGGATGCTCTTTAATTATAACCCATTAATTGTTTGACTTTTGTCCATTTTAATGAGTGAGATTTTGTCTTGTCAAAACACTGACCATAGTTTTAGTATTCTTAAATAAAAGTATTATAAACCTTTGAGTGAAATTCTACACATATTTTAGACTTCCATATTACAGAAGTAAAAGAAAAGTTGTTATTAAGTTTTTTAATACAGTGTTTAAATATACATGATAGAATATTGTAAAATCTCTACATTCAAATAGAAAATATTCATTATTTCATTAATATTTGTTTAGTATCTCTTACAGAATCATCTAGAAACATCTTTCAGTATTGTTTAGTCTAAGCTTTAATCAATAATTATCATTATTAAGAATGATAGTAGTCAATATTTATTGAATGTTTATTATGTGCTTGGCACAATTTTAAGAGGGTCACATATTCCACAAATAAAATACTAAAACTCAAAAGTTATAGCAATGTACCCCAAGTCATACAAATAAAAAGTGAAAGAACTATAATTAAAAGCAAAGTCAGTCTGACTCTAAATCCAGGATCTTCCTACCAGTGTATACTGTGCTGCCTTCTATTAATGACAAAAAGACTACAACTTCTTTATTTGTCATTACATTTTTCTTCCAGTAAGAGTTAATAATTCTAGTGCCAAAAGATTTCCCAGCCAATTCCCCAGAATCAAGAAAAATTTTGTCTTACCAGCATATGGGTACTATAGGCAATATGTCCATGTAAGTGAGCATAATAGCTTGCATGACCCAAATATGAGATTATGCCTCATTTGACTACATTTACATAAATCATAAAACAAATTACTTCATTATGTAAAGATTGTATCATCGCTATCATTATTTATCTCTGAGCTTCCTGAGAGCCAACGCAACAAAGCAAATACGATGGGCTGCGTAATTCTTATACCAAAACATTTGTTTCTGGTACCAAACTTTAAAATAAATGTTATATATTGAATTTAGTAAAAAGAATAATCAATAATATCAGTTTTATAGAGCAGTTTTACAGCAAAAAGAGAAGTGATTTATTTGCCAGGCTCCTCAGCTATGTCTCTGTAAAATCCAGTAAGTGAAGTATAACAATTCCGCAATAGTGATTTTTGCAGAGTCTCATAGTTAATATCTACAAACATTCCAAAAGAATCCAATTTTCACTTAGCTAACAGTTACACTATATGTAGAAATATGTAGAAATGTCGAATGATCTCAGTCAAGCCATAAAATAATGTAGTTATCCACATGTTTTCCATGAAGCCAAATTGGCTCTGCATCTCTTTGACTTGTACAATACTGTAAAAAACTACACTGAGTTTGTGTATTCAATTCTCCCTTTGAGCTCAAAAACCTTACCAGCTATTTATTCATCCAAAGAAAACATTCTTTTGCAGCCCTGAAACATCTTCACTTCATATAGCTGACCCACCCTGAACATATAGTAACAAAACCGTTATGCCTACATGGCCATTGGTTCTTGCCAGTTCCCACCTCCTCCCTAGGTCGCATCCCCAGACAGAGACAGCTATAAAGAGAGGGCAAGAGTGAAGCCACCTGAGTTGACCTATTGTGTTAAAAGTGCTTCCTCTTCCCCACTTTTAGCAGCACGCTGTCAGAACACCTGAAAACCATCCTCACGTATATAAGCACATTAACAGCTGCCTTTGCTGGAGCATTTGCTTTGTGAATGAGGTCCCTTTAAGACACAATGGAAGTGATATGAGGACGAGATACATGGTCCTTTTCCACATGAAGACATCATGTAAAACACAGAATTAGATATGGTCCCTCCTGAGGAAACTTACTTAGACATTTCAAGATTACAATTAGCACTACATATTCAATGATAATCAGCAGCAGGAGCCTTACCTTGAATATACCAAGGCATAAAGGGAAAGCAGAGCGTAGAAAATTGCTTACCTAGTTCACAATGGTGCTGAGGAGCTTAATGCTTCTAAAGCACTTAGACTGAAGACACAAAGCATTATCTTCTTACCACGGCACTGCAACAGACGTCCATCTGGCCCCATCTTCTTTTAATTGGACTTAGATGTTGTATGCATTGGATGATTATAATAATGGGTGATGTGAATGTAAGATCCCCTCCACAGGTCATTTTGTCGGTGAATAAAATTGTCTTTATCCCATAGGAGAAAAATGTTTCTCAGCTTGAAACAATTTATTTTTGTCATCAGTGGGTTATAAACTGTGCCTTAGGCTGTGCTGTACAAAAATGTCTTTGAGTCAAGTGCCTGTCTTAAGAGATTTCTTTAAAAAAAGAGAATGAAGCCTCCATTTGTACCACGTGACACTATCTTATCTGTTATCTAGACTGTGTTACCAGTTCAGATCCTTTACTGTTGGGTGAATTGAGTTTAAGGGTAGATAAAACAAAGCTATAGTTACACTATGTAAACTGATCTGGAAAAAAAAATTAACAGGCAGTTTACCTACCATAACATTGTACACAGTACTTGTGTTCCTTTTGCTTAGTTTTAGAAATCTTATATAATTCATATTCAATATGAATGTGTGAATATTTTAATTACCTTGTAATTAAGTTGGGGTTTATTTGAGAACAACACATAATCAAAAGTTCATGAAGCTTGTTATCTAAGTTCCAGATTCTGAAGTAAATAGGAAGTCGACTTTAGTGCTGCTTTTTTTTCCTTTTCAATAAAAGAAAAAATTACATACTTTGTGACTTTGCAATTTTCCTATTAAATTGTTTATTAAAATCTGAAAATTTAAGGTACAAATCTACATTGCTTGCAAACTAGTTTCCCTATGAGAACTATATGCCCATCAATGTTTTCATTTCTGCCTAATGGGTTTCTGCTACAGGATTTCTGTTCGTACACTGAGCATTGAGCAGCCACAGTCTTGTCAGCACCCTGATAACTCTAAGAAGGATTTAAAAGATGGATTTAGGTCTCCCTTTCACCAAAGTAGGTATGGATGCAATTACATATAGTTCAATGAATGACTGATGTAAAACCTTCTTGACTTCTTACCTCAGTCACTTTTGAAAAGTTGAATTCAGACACTTTGGAAAAGGTCATCTATTATCTTTGTACTATAAGCAAAAGGCAGATACAGAAATTCATATAGTTCTCTCTTTACCCATCAAAAAAGAAATGGAAGGCCAAGAAGATTGATATCATCCACAGCCTGTTCCATTTTCCTCAAAATGAAAAATACACAGTAGCTCAAAATGAAAAAAAAAAAAGAGGTAAATTCCTATCACTCTCCAACGAAGTAGCACACTACGAAGGACTGCAGAAGACCTTTTTGGAACAATATCTATATAAATACAATACGATTTTTCCAAAGGATTTGGCAAATTTGGAAAATACATGCTAAAACATAATAATTAAGACGTATAAGACCTTGAGATATATAAGACTATTTGAGGAAAGATACTTAGATTTTCCAATAACAGGGTTGTATCTTTGCCTAAAAGTATTTTATCCTCAATTAGCTGTCTCAAGAAATCCGATTGGAAAGGAAAAGTCTGCAGCGTGGAGGGTGAAAGGCCCGTTTCTTTCCAACACCCTGGACCTTTTGGCTCCTTGTGGGACCCAAATGCCGGTGCTGCCAGCATTCACCTCTCACTGCTTTTCAAAACACAAACTGTAATGCCATTCATATAAAATTTCTTTGTGGTTAAGGGGTCTCCATTCTGTCTGGCCTCTCAGCTAACTCAGCTTTATTACTTTTTGTAAGTGGGCCATAACTTATGAAACCCCTCATCCTTTATAATTTTCTAAATGTTTATCTTTATCTCCTATACGCAATTTTGTTAAAAATCCATCCATCCAACATTGTATTTACTTAGATTCTTACAAGCTTGGTTACCTAACTGGTGCTATTGTGTTGTTTCTGAAGGAAAGTTTTAGAATTCATTTAGATTTCAAATGATAGAAATGAAGATTGTTTCACTTCTGGAAAAATCAATCAGTGCAGTCCTTATGTGTCATGTTTAATGAAAGCAAAAACTCTAGTCATTTAAATATGAATAAACTGAGCTTGGAATTTTAAACCATTTTCTTACCATGAAAAGAGACAACTATGATCTGGAAACATAAGAAAATGATTTAAAAATAACTGCTATTAATTTTAATTTTCTACCATTAAATCCACCATTCATAACTTATTTTCAGGTGTTTAATTTTGCTCATACAGCATGTCCCATAAGAATGTCATACTATTTGGATAGAAAGCAAACAAAGCTATTGTTTTGTCAAATTACTCAATTAATATTAGTACTATAGATAAAGAATCAATAGTGAAAAAGGAGATAAACTTCAGTATCTACTGGTGTACTTCTGTTACATTCACCATCAATTATTTCAGTCTTCATTAATTAGTTATATGAGACACAAACATGTGTTCTTCAAGGAGTTGGCCTCATTATAATTAGATAAGTATGGCTTCGTAGGGATCTACTCAACATATTATATAACTCACTTAAAGGATAGCTTGTAATAGTGACACTCTTTATTATACTTTTACTATATTATTAAACCAGAATCTCATTCATAGAGAAATGACAATGGAATAAAGTTTTCTCAGTATAAGATTATTTTTATAACAAAGAGAATTTTTTTTTAAATCCTGGGAGAAAGTTTAGAATAAAAGAGCATCAAAGATGTTATCATTTTTCATAATTTAATGGCTTGGTTGTAAATTAGCTGAACACTAACACAGCTTTAAACCTGATGGCAGGTAATTTTTATTCAGCTCTTAGTGACAAGCTAAAGTCATTGCTCTTTTTCATTCTATAATAAATATACTCCAGATGTAGTTAAATGAGTTTTTAATTTGCCTAAGCAGCATTTGAGCTTTTAAACAACCTTAGCCCTTTCTCCAATTACTATGTAATGTTAGAATCATTACATTGTGCTTTCCGGTTAACAAAAATGGCAACCAATATTTTTTAATGGGGGGTGATATTGAGGGAAATAAAATTTGTACAGATTTTTCTCAAGTCACTCTGAAATCGACAGTCCACCCACAGCTTGTGTTTAGAACCCTGCCACGTTCAAAATCACAATGGTCCAGGCTGCATCATGAGACCCAACATCTTCCTGCACCACAGGGAATGAAACCTTATCTAAAAGGCTGTGCTGTAAATGATATCAGCCTCCCTGACTTAGGATACAGGTCCACTGAATTACTTTCTCTGTTAAGAACGACATACACTAAAGGATAAAGGACTAGCTTCCAGGAGAAAGATATAACTTTCGGATTACTTAACCAGAACCTTCTCAGAAATTCTCCTCTGGAAGTCAATTCTGCTTCTACAGTCTCAGTAAACCCACCTATGATTAGCTGGTATGGTAGGTCAAGATGTTGGTAAGTTTTTCCCGGAATAATTAAAATGGTGCTTATTTTTTTTCTTTTTGGTGCAGTATGCCAAAAGATAAAATGGCTCATTTAAAAAACATTTTAGACTCTTTTTTTACAGAAGAAATCATTATAATCATTCTCAATCTATTCTAAATATTTTTAAAATTTGGTACCCACATAAATATAAATATATATTATACATGGGATTATTCATGTAAAAAATATCTATGTAACCTTGTTAAAAACACACTGCATTCTGTCCCCAAAGAGAAAACAAGAACAATATCCAAACTTTTTCTCAGACTTTACAGCTTCCTGCATGTTTTGGCTTTTGTCTTTGCAGTTTCATTTCGTGTTCTACTCCTCCTCACCCTATGGAATCCAGCCGCTTTGATCTCTCAGCTCCACAGCCGCGTCTGACCCTCCCTGGCGGTCCCTTTTCCTGGAACACTCATCTTTCCTCTCTTTGAATGGCTGATTCTTATCTCTCGGGACTCAGCTTAAATATCACCTCCTCAGTCTGGCTTTCCCCCGTAATTTATCCAAAGTGGAAATCCTCCTTGTTATTTTCATAGTTTCTATTTCAGGATCTTGTCTGTATCTTTCTTAACACATATCATAATTTCTCATTTTTCTATTAATTTGTCCTTCATTCCATGGCGTGCACCATGGGGAAGGAATCAAAATGGCTTGTTCTATTAGCATATCATGAGTACATGTCGCTGTGCCTGGCTCTTGGTAAATTCTCAATAAACCTTGTTCAGTAACAAACTGATACCCAAAAAGGAGTCATAAAGAAAAATGACTTTATTACTTTATGTTGGCATGCCATTTTTTAAAACCCAAATGCTAAATGCTAAATGGTGGCCTTTTCACCACTGTAAAAACTAGGTCCTTCCAAAGCAATTCATTCTATAAAATTACTCAATAGATTAAAATGTTTCAGGGACTCTTTCTTACCAATGTAATGAAGTTCAAGTTCCTGACACTGATACATAGAGCCTCCAAAACCAGTCTCCACAGCCCTCACCAGTGCTGTCGCCCTCCATGCCCTGCTTCCCTCTTCATGTTCTAACAGGGAGCGGCAAGCTGCACCCAGCTCTATGGCCGGGACAGAGTAGGCACTCCACAAATATGAGATGAATCAACTGCTGGCAGGTGCCTGCACACACCTGCCTGTTTTGACAGTGTCAGTTGAGACTGGAGAGCTAGTCAGAGACCAGATCTGGAAAGATCTCTGTATGACATGTTAAGGATGGAAGTCTTTAAAGCAATGGGAAGTTCTGGCGGAGCTCTGAGTAGGGGAATGACACAAAGAAGGGCTACTCCGAGAAAAGCAGCACGTGTGTCCTTCCTGCACTGACATAACTTAGCATGTCTTTTATGTCGTCAGCTCGAGGGTGACTTCACCACCCAACACGAGGGGCAGGGGCAGACTCTGGAAAATATTTCTAGTTGGTCATTTCTGCTTGACTTGCATCTTGTACACTTTCAGTTCTGTCTTTTATGGAGCATGTAAGTTTTGAGTAACTCCCAAAGCCACCCAAGTAAAAATAAATCAAGAAGGACTGTGTTTTACACTCCACTTCTCTACACGTCATTGAGCAGGAAGAAAGCTGGCTTGGAGGTCCATATCCCCCAAGTCATTCATCTGTGAAGTAGCAAGAAACTTCCGATGACTTTCATCGTGGTGTATTTTCCAAATAAAATAAACATAGGAGCAAACAAACAAAAAAAACCCTTTTTGGGGTATGAGTAGTATCAACTTTATATTATTTGTTGAAGTCTTGTATACTGATATAATATTTACTAATACTAGCATTGGTGAAGGCTATGTCTTTGAATAAGAAATGCCAGGGCAAAGCTTATTACCATTATCAAAGAACTCCTCAGGAAGGAAGATTTCTGAAAGTCTTTTGGTAACTTTTTGGTAATAAATATGCATGAAGTTAATCATGAATTGTTTATTTCCTCTGTGGTAAAGATTATTGCCTGGCGTTGAACTGTTTTTTTAATGGCTTAGGTATTAAACCTTCTTCCTGACTGAGTGTTAGCTAGAATCAGTTTTACTCATTTGTCAAAACAATCTCAAGCTAATTTGACAACATAAACACAGCATGTGCAAGGAGAGGAAGGTACATTGTTCTTTAGAGATATCAGACAGCTATGTAATGACTAGGCATTGCATGTCTGTTATTTTTTTAAACTAAATTTCTGTAACTATTATAAAATCTGAATTAAAAAATTAGTGCTTTCCAAAACTGCATGAAAGAATTTGCAAGTGCTGACATACTAATAGCCTCTGAGCTGAGAAGATCAAAGTTAACATGTCAAAACTGGTTGCATTTTAGAATATTGTAACACCTGGGCGTCAAGCTAAACATACTATCATCAGTAAGCCGCAGCTCCACACCCTCGGTTCTCAGAAGAGGACGCGCATGAGAAAGAAATAGAGGCAATCAGAAGTGTGCAAGAGCAGGCCAGGCACCATCTGGGCTCTGTGGGAGGACTGCTGGGGGAGAGGAACATGATGGCATATGCTATGAAAGTACAGATTGTAAAGGAGGGTAGCACCCTGTTTTGCAGACAAGTTACTACATTTATGTTGCAAAGGAGCCCTCTGAGATTCAGTAGAAAGAAAACACTCTGCTTTCCAGTTAGCTGCCTTGCAATATTCTCTAACACTGAAGGGGTGTGGGTGGGAGAAGGAAAGGACATCTATTAGAGCCCCAATAGGTATAAATAAGTGTTCACGTGTAAACCTTTTAACAATTGAGTAAGAATGTTAGGGGAGGAGCCGTGTCCCGCAGAAATGCAACTCTGGGCCTGTGAGAGTGGCAGAAGCACTGTGTTTGGGACTCAGAACATCTGGGCTTAATTACCATCTATGTTGTTGTGAAAAAGTCAACCTCTCTCCTCCTCTACAGAAGACATAAAAGAAAGGGGGGTAGGGTAATGGTTAATACAGTCCAGCCTGTTCTTTTAAGATTTTTGTCAGAATTCATAGGTTAATATACGTGAAGATGTTATGTAAACTGAAGAGCTCCACAACTGGTAAATGATGATATTAGACCTGGAACAGAAAGGAAACAAATAGTTGTCGATAGACTGGTTCCTTGGTTTGGATGTAATCACAACTCATCTATGACAGGATTCCTTTCCGTTTCCTTCAAGGTTTCTAAACTTCAGCACTACTGACATTTTGAACCAGGTAATTCCTCTCTGAGAGGTAGAGGAGGTGGAAGGGGTTGCCTGTGCATTGTGGAATGCGTAGAAATAAAACAACCCATTACCCAGCAGATGCCAGATGCGGCTTCCCCATCTTACCCCAAGAGCTGACACAATAAAAATGTCCCCAGCCATTGCCATACATCCTCAGAGGAGAAGGAGTGGAGTGAAGGCAAAGTTATCCCTCAGTTGAGAACCACTGATTAACTTAGAGATAAAATTTCACTATATCCTGAAAAAGCCATAGGAGTTTTGTACTATCTAGTTCTGAACCATAAATGACAGCGAGCAGTAGTTTTCCGTGATAACTCTGTCGAAGGCATTCTGCTACGCTATTTGCTTATATTTGCTCACTTGATCCTACAGCAATGAGGAGGTTCCAGGAATCCTCATTTCAAAGTTGAAGAAATTGAGACTTAAAGGGTTGAAGTGACTTGCCCGGGTTAAAAGCTAGGAAAAAGCCAAGTTTACATCTGGATCATGCTCTGTAGGATTCTTGAGTCTTTTTCCTCAACCATTCCCGAGACACTTCCTCACTGCAAGATGAGATAATCAAAAGAGCCCCTCTCTCTGCTGAACATAACCCAACCCTTGCCGAGATGAGCCCGACTTCGTACCTCTGACAGATAAAGCACACAGCCATCTAAGGGCTGTCGGTGCTTCCCAAGTATTCATTACAGGAGCCATGGAACTGGGCAAGGCATAAAAAATCAGGCATGTCTGAAGGAAGGCAAGGAGCAAGTCCTAACATATTCATACATAATCATCATTTAATTCCATAGAAACCGGTTTTTGTGGGGAAATTTTATTTTCTTTGTTCCTATTTATATTTTCCTGCATCAGTGATATGAAAAGAGAGGAAGTTGCCCAAAAGTAGAAAGTAAAATTGTTGAGAATAAGTTGATTAACATGCATATTACTTGATAGGTATAGTTGCTGAAAGCATTTCTGTGGGATTAATGGGCTCCTGGTAAATGCTACTATCATTAAGCATCTATGAGTCAGGTGCTTAACAAAAAGATAATGCCCAATGACTTAACATCTAGGATTTAGTCTTTCAAAATACAGAAGCTGTTGATATTATTCCAAAGTTCTGGACCCCAAAATGTAGAGAAGGTAAGGTTGAGCAATACAAGTCACAGAAGTAAAGAGAGGGCAAAAGAAAACTTTAATCTCAGAATGATGTAAAATTTGGATCATTCTCCAGGTAAAGTCAATCATTAATGCCCACTGACAGAGTGACCTGGATAACAAAGGTATTTAGTTTCTTAAGGATCCATCACTTGTGGGTGGTTCCTTCTTGCCTGACCACGGACCAGACAGTAACTGCTGCTTCACTGCAACGAAGCCTGACGTCCTTTCTGTCCAGCTTCTGCTCCCCACATCACTGAGGAGTCCTAATTCCTGTACTTTAACACACATATTTATTTTCTAAATAATCACCTTGAATCTTGATAATGTGAGGAGCATTTCTTTCTACCAATAATAAAGCCACAGCGGTGCTCCCACAGGGGCAGAAGCGCTGGCACTTGTCATTCAGAGGTTCTGTTTTTGAGCACACACATACAGGCTCGGGTACCGCCTTGTCCTCAGCTTGCACGGTCAGCATTGCCTGTGTCAGTCCACACTGCCAGCCTTGCACTTTGAGAGACGGCCCCTCTGTGCATGCTCCTCGGGAGGCATTCTATACATATTCGTCTTATTTTGCTTCATTGCCACATTTTATCTGATTCAGACCAAGTCACAGGGGATGCAAGTGCCTGAATTCTGAATAAAATCACTGCATATGTCAGGATCCTTTCTGTTACAAAGTACAGAAAGCCAGCTCACAGTAGTTTAAGCAAAACTGGGGAATACTATCTTCCTTAAATGAAAAATGCTAGGGATGAGTGGAACCGAACTATATTAGGTTTCAGGGTCCCTCCCAAACCTTCTGCACAGCACTTGTGAGTTATAAAAAATATTTCTTATTTTTTGGATTGTTTAAAAAAATAAGAGGTAGTGGGGACAGGTGTTACCATTATTTTCTAGATGCTTTTAAATAATGTATTCAAGGCCTCTCAGCTGATTAGTTATACAGCTGATTACCAATTGACCCCAGGTATTCTGAGTCCTAAAGAGTGCATTTTCCAGTAGAGCATATCTTGAAAGGAAAGTATTAGAGATGATCTTGTCCTTGAGACACTCAATCAATAGTAAAAAAATTAAAAAAGCAACTGATGTCCTTGAAAACGCTTTTTAAGTGAAAAGTCGGTCTGTGCTTTAATAATACTGCTTCATTTTCTCTTTGTAAGAGGATTTCTACAGGAATATTTCTGTGGAACTTCTCAAAGCGTGTGCTGAGGTGAAGTTGACGCTTTATTTTGTCACAAGCATACCACAGTGAATGGATGAATGGACCAAGGATCATATCATTACCATCCATATATTACCATTACGTCACTATCCCCAGCAACAATCACAAGGACCTTGAAAGTAACTCCCACATAGACCCAGTGTGCACCGAGAGGGTCTCAAAAGCTGGCACTGCATTTTGTTCATCATTATATTCCTGGCATTAAGCATAATTTTGGTTGAATTGATGGAGAAAAGGTCCTAATGAGTCATAAAATCTGAAGAATGAGTAGAGGAGAAATGGAACTCTGGAGACTTTATGAGGGTCATGACTATACATATTATTCTTTTTGAGTGTATAGTGAAAATTAATCATTTCTTGAAATTCCCACTGGTTATAAATGAAGATTACTAATTGATGAAGGACACATATAAGTTACCCTATTGTTGTGGAGCTGTATAAAGTTTCAACAGAATTAAAATGGAAAGGCAACGCTCCTGCCACCTGCGCTGCCTTCCAGTCCCCCTCCCACATCATGGGCTTTTTGTCATCAAATGTCCACTCTTCACTTGCAAGTGTACTTAACATAAAATTGTAGTCATCAGTCCCAATTCTAAAACAACCCTGCCTCCTCCTTGTGTCCCCCTATTACCACTTTATCTTTCCTTCCCTCCAGAACCACAGTCTTAACTCATTATCTCCAATTCTTCATCCCTCATGCATTTTTCATGCAGTGACTCGGTTTTCACCCCCCCATTCTGCTCAACTCCTTCCTGCCAATTTCTGATACCATATACCAATTTCAAATTTCAAAGTATTTTTTATTTTCCTTTTCTTACTTGAGCTCTCTTCGGCATTTGATATAATAACTACTCCTTCCTTAAAACTCTCTCCTCTGAAGGTCCCGGGGTTTTCCTTGGTTATTTGTTCTCACTTACATCATCTCCCCCATACCATTCTCACCCTTTAAAGTCATCATTCCCCAAGTTTCCATGGTCAACAACTCTTTCCTATTTACACACTCTGAGAAGAGTTTATCTATACCTATCCCTCCAATGAACACCAATGATTTAATGTGTCTCCAATCTTTGTCTCCAATCCTGAGCTTTACATCAATAAATCATAAACAATTCAGCTGTTCCACAGGCATCTCAGTTTCAACATCACCCAACACAATTGCATTGTGTTAAATTCCACCAACCTTCATATCACTTACTGTTTGCTTGTCCCCATAAACACCAGTATTATCTATTTCATGGCAAATTTGGAAACTTTAGTCATTCCAGACAATTCTGCAAATTCTCTCAATTCTACTTTCTAAATGTTTCTTATATTTTTCCCATGCTCACTACCACTCTTCAACTATTTCTCCTAGTTTAGAAAAAGCTCCTTGTTTGGTCCACCAATGCTTGGTCCCACCTACTCACCGGCTCCCATTTCCCCATCAACACCATTAATTCATCTCTTAAACAGCTGTCAAAAGCCATTCGAAACACTGAATGTAATAAAGTCATTTCTGTGTCTAAAATGCTACAATGGTCTATACCCTTCAGAATTAAATTTTAACTCAACAGCATGTCTGTCACTCAAGGCCCTTCGTTATCTGGCTCCAGAACAATGCTCCTGCCTTGTCTCATAGACACAACAGTTCCTCTGCGTGTACAGCTCTAGTACAAAATAGGCCTTTGAAAGGCACCTATTGAATGAATGAATGAATGAATGAATGAATGAATGAATGATTCTCAGAAAGATGTTCTTAAATTTAAAAAATGTTATGTGAAGGGATTAAGTATAAAAAAATATCAGAGGGAAATGGGAGTTGGGGGAGGCAGGAGACTATGGGGGCGGGGAGGATGGTGATGGAAAGAGGCAGGAATGGGGGTTGCGAACACAAACAATAATATACAGGTAATGCATTATAGAATTGTACAGCCTAAACCTATAAAATTTTATTAACCAATGTAACCTCAATAAACTCAATAAAAAATATTTTAAAATGTTATATAGTTTCCTTTAATGTTCAACAAATATTTTTTCAAATTGTTTTCAGTTTTACTGAGAAATAATTGGCATACATTATGCATTATACAAAATACATTATAGAAAACTGCATAAGTTTAAGGCATAAAGCATGATGGGTTGATTTAATATATTGTGAAATGATTACCACAATAGGTTTAGCTAACATCCTTCTTCTCCAAGAGATACAAGAAAAAGAAAAGAGAAAGAATAAAGAAAAAAATTTCCTTCTGTAATGAGAACTCTTAGGGTTTACTCTCTTAACAACTTTCCTATATGAGGTCTGTCCGGAAAAAGTCCAGCCATTGTTAACCTAGTTTGTGCAACATTGATATAAACTGGCAGCCAAGGAGAGGGGACTGGAATGTGCATGTTTGAACTTTGACTTCACTGTACTAGTCAGTGGGGGTTGTAGATGCCACTGAGTGAGCATGTGTACTGCGTGGTCATCACATTCAAAATGACTGAGCAAGTACAGCAAAGAATCTGCATCAAAGTTTGCATTAACCTTAAACATTCTTCTTCAGAAACTATTTGGATGATTCAGAAGGCTTTCAGGGATGGTGCAGTAAGTGCAGCACAAATAAAAGTGAGGCACAAACACTTCAAAGATGGTTGAGAATCTGTTGAAAGTGGTCCATGTTCTAGAAGGCCCGCAACAAGCAGAACACCTGAGAATGTTGAACGTGTTCAGGTTGCAACCAACAAAGATCGATGCCTGACAGTAAGAGAACTAGACACTGACCTGGGGATTTCTCGAACACTACTGTGTTCGAGATTTTTGGCAGGATCTTGGCATGAAACGCGTCATAGCAAACTTCATTCCACGGCCTCTGTTACCAGAGTAGAAGGAACATTGTGCTGCAGTTGCTGAGGACTTGACTTAAATGGCAACCAATGAACCCCCCACCCCCAAGTAGCCCAGATTTGGTGCCCTGAAACTTCTGGCTTTTCTGGAAACTAAAATCACCTTTGAAAGGGAAGAGATTTCATCGTCAATGACATTCAAGAAAATATCATGAGGCAGCTGATGGCAATTCCAAGAAAGGATTTTTGCAGAGTGTTTTAAACAGTAGAAGAGATGCTGGGAGATCTGTGTAAGGTCCCAAGGTGCCTACTTTGAAGGGGACTGAGGCGTCATTATCTTGTGACAATGTTCCTTGTATCTTGTTTCTCCCCCAATAAATGGCTCTTTTTCATTTTACATGGCTGAATACTTTCTGGACAGACCTTGGTATATGGAAGGTTGATGGGTACATGAAAAGATGCTCAACATCACTAGTCATTAGGGAAATGCAAATTTAAACTGCAATCATATCTCACCTCATGCCTGTCAGAATTGCTATCATCAAAAGGATAAGAGATCACATGCTAGTGAGGATGTAGAGGAAAGGGAGATTTTGTGCCCTGCTAGTGGAGATGTAAATTGGTACAGTCACTATGGAAAAGAGTATGGAGGCCTCTTAAATATTAAAAATATAACTACCATAGATCTAGCAATTCCATTTCTGTGAATATATCCAAAAGTAAAAAAAACCCACTAACTTGAAAACATCTACCCCCCTTTCATGGCAGCATTATTTAATATAGCCTGTAAGGCTGTGAATTTCCCTCTTAGGATTGCTTCCAAGTGTACCACAGATTTTGGGTTGCTGTGTCCTCATTTTCATTTATTTCAAGGTATCTTTTGATTTCTTCCTTGATCTTATTGTTGACCCATTCATTGTTTAATAATATGTTATTTAGCTTCCATGTCTTCATGTTTTTTAGTGTTCTTGTGATTGATTTCTAGTTTCATAGCATTGTGGTCAGAGAACATGCTTGATATGATTTCAATATTCTTACATTTATTGAGATTTGCTTTGTGTCCTAACATATGGCCTATCCGAGAAAATGTTCCATGAGCATTTGAAAAGTATGTATATTCTGCTGCTTTGGGATGAAATGCTCTGAAGATATCAATTAAATCCATATGATCTAGGGTGCCATTTAAGACCACTGTCTCCTTGTTGATTTTCTGTCTGGAAGATCTATCCATTGAAGTCAATGGGGTGTTAAAATACCCAACTACGACTACATTTCTGTTGATCTCTCCCTTTGAGTCCATCAAGATATGTTTCACATATTTAGGTGCTCCTATGTTGGGAACATAAATGTTTACTAGGGTTATATCTTCTTATTGGATTGTTCCCTGTATCATTATGTAGTATTCTTTGTCTCTTACTATAGCTTTGGTTTTAAAGTCTATTTTGTTGCATATAAATATAGCTACCCCAGCTTTTTTTCTTTTCTATTTGCATAAAGTATCTTTTTCCATCCCTTCACTTTTAGTCCGTGTGTATCTTTCAATCTGAGGTGGGTCTCTTGGAGTCAGCATATATATGGGTCTTGTTTTCTTTTCCATTGAGCTACCCTGTCTTTTGGTTGGAGCATTTAAGTAATTTACATTTAAGATGATAATTGATAGATAAGTATTTAGTGCCAAATTATTGTTAGACTATTTTCCTCTGTTTTTTTTCCTTTCTCCTTTTCTTCTTCTTCTTAAAGCAAGGTCTTTAATATTTGTTATAATACTGGTTTGGTGTTAACAAACGCCTTTAGTTTTTTCTTGTCTAGGAAGCTCCTTATTAGCAGCACTATTTAAAATAGACAAGACATGGAAACAACCTGTCTATCAATGGACGAATGGATGAAGTTGTAATACACACACATACATAAAATAGAATATTATTTAGCCATGAAAAAAATGAGGAAGTCCTACCATTTGTGACAACATAAATGGACCTTGAAGGAATTATGGTAAGTGAAGTAAATCAGACAGCAAAAAATAAATACTTTGTGATATCGCGTATGTAAAAATCTAAACAAAGTTTTAAAAATTCCCAAACTTACAGACAAAGACACGAGACTTCTGGTTTATCAGAGGACAGGGGAAGGGGAAGGAGGAATTGGAGAAAGGTGGTCAAAAGGTACAAACTTCCATGTATAAAGTAAATAAGCAATAGGGATATAATGTACGACATGGTGACTATTAGCTAACACTGCTGCATGGTGTACATTATATTAGCTAACACTGCTGCATGGTGTACATTATATTAGCTAACACTGCTGCATGGTATACATTATGTTAGCTAACACTATTAGCTAACACTGCTGTATGATATAAGAAATCTGTCCAGAAAGTATCCAGCCATGTACTATGAGAAATGGTGACAGAAATACAAGATACAAGAAACGTTGTACATAGGACAATGACACCTCAGTCTCCTTCAAAGTAGGCACATTGGGACCTCAATCACAATCAGCTTCCCCATCGTATTTTCCCGAATCTCATGGATGACCTGAAATCTCTTTCTTTTTGAAGGTGATTTTAGTTTGGGGAAAAGCCAGAGGTTGCAGGGTGCCAAATCTGGGCTATAGGGGTGCTGAGTCACTTAGATAATTTGATGTTTCACCAAAAACTGCACCAGACATAATGAATGAACAGATGCATCGTCATGATGAAGCTGCCAATCACCAATTGCCTGTAGCTGTGGCCTTCTGAATCATCAGAATAGTTTCCGTGGAAGAATATTTAAGTTTAATGCAAAAAATTTTTTATTAAAATTTTTTTTATTTATTTTTAGAGAGAGAGGAAGGTATGGAGAGAGAGAGAAACATTAATGTGTGATTACCTCTTGTGCAACCTCCAATAGGGACCTGGCCCACAACATAGGCATGTGCCCTGACTGGGAATCGAACTGGTAATCCTTCAGTTCACAGGCTGGTGCTCAATACACTGAGCCACACCAGCCATGCCTTAACACAAAATTTCACCCAGATTTATTGCTCTATTCACTCAGTTATTTTTAATGTAATGACCACACAGTGCACATGCTCACTCAATGGCATCTACGACCCCCACTGACTAGTACAGTGAAGTTGTCATTGTTCACGCATACTCATTCCAGTCTACTCTCTTTGGCTGCCAGGTTACATCGATGTCACACAAACCATTCTCAGACTTCTGGCCAAGATGGAGGTGTAGGTAGTTATACTTTATCTCCTCAAACAACCAAAAAAAGGATGACAACAAATTTAAAAACAAAAAACAACCAGAACTGCAAGAAAATCAAACTGTATGTAAGCCCAACAACCAAGGAGTTAGATAAGAAACACTCATCCCAACTGGTAGGAGGGATGGAGGTGGGCAGCCAGGGTGGAGAGGTTGCACATCAAAGTGACAGACTGGGCAGACAAGGCGGCAGTTGGTGGACCAGGCGGTCCCATATTTGCATGCGGATAAGCCAGGAAGAAAAACTGGGGAGTGAGACAAACTGTGCAACCCAGAGTTCCAGCATGGGAAAGCCTCAAAACCTGTGGCTGTAAAAATCTGTGGGGGTTTTAGTAGCAGGTGAAACTACTAGCCTCACAGTAGAGTTCATTGGAGAGACCTATGGAGTCCTAGAAAATACACAAACCCACCCACCTGGGAATCAGCACCAGAAGAGTCCAATTTGCATGTGGATAGCAGGGTAAATGACTGAAAGTGAGGTGAGAGTCAAGCAAGTAGCATTGTTCCCTCTCTGACCCCTCCCCCACAGACAGTGCAACAACACAGCAAAGTGGGTTGCCCCACCCTGGTGAATATCAAAGTCTCCACCCCTTACAACATAACAGCTGCACCGAGACAAAGAAACATGGCCCAAATGAAAGAATAGATCAAAACTCCAGAAAAAGACCTAAGCAACAAGGAGAGAGCCAACCTATCAGACGCAGAGTTCAAAACACTGATCAGAATGCTTAGAGAAATGATTGAGTATGGACGCAAAATAGAGGAAGAAGTGAAGGCTATGCAGAGTAAAATAAAGAAAAATATGCAAGGAACCAACAATGAAGGGAAGGAAACTGGGACTCTAATCAATGATTTGGAACAGAACAAAAAAATGAACATTCAACCAGAACAGAACGGAGAAACAAGATTAAAAAAAATGAAAAGAGGCTTAGGAACATCTGGGAAAACTTTAAACATTCCAACATCTGTATCATAGAGGTGCCAGGAGAAGAGAAAGAACAATAAATTGAAAACTTACTTGAACAAATAATGAAAGAGAACTTCCCCAATCTGGCTAAGGAAATAGACTTCCAGGGAGTCCAGGAAGCTCGGAGAGTCCTAAAGAAATTGGACCCTAGGAGGAACACACCAACAAGCATCATAATTAAATTATCCAAGATTATAGATAAGGAGAGAATCTTAAAAGCAGCAAGAGAAAAGGAGACAGTTGCTTACAAAGATGTTCCCATAAGACAGCTGATTTCTCAAAAGAAAACTTACAGGCAATAAGGGGCTGGAAAAAAGTATTTGAAGTTATGAAAGGCAAGGACTTACATCCAAGATTACTCTGTCCAGAAAAGCTATCATTTTTTTTTAAAGAGAAGTACTCTCTTTTTTTTAAAGATTTTATTTTTATTTTTAGAGAGAAGGGAAGGGAGGGAGACAGAGAGGGAAAGAAACAGCAATGTATGGTTGCCTCTCACATGGCCCTCACTGGGGACCTGGCCTGCAACCCAGGCATGTGCCCTGACTGGGAATTGAACTGGGACCCTTTGGTTCCCAGCCCGTGCTCAATCCACTGAGCTACGCCAGCCAGGGCCAGAAAAAGCTGTAATTTAGAATGGAAGAGCAGGTAAAGTGCTTCCCAATAAGGTAAAGTTCAAGGAGTTCTTTATCACCCAGCCCTTATTATATGAAATGTTAAAAGGACATATCTAAGAAAAAGAAGATGATCAAAACTATGAACAGTAAAAGGGCAACAAACTCACAACTATCAACAACTGAACCTAAAAAAAAATCAAAAACAAACTAAGCAAACTAGACCAGGAACAAAATCACAAAAATGGAGATCACATGGAAGGTTATCTGTGGGAAGGAGGAGGTAGGAGAATGGGGGAAAAAGTACAGGGAATAAGAAGCATAATTGGTAGGTACAAAATAGACAGGGTGACGTTAAGAACAGTATAGGAAATGGAGAAGCCAAAGAACTTGTATGTATGACCCATGGACATAAACTAATGGCGGGAATGCCTGTGGAACCTGGGTGCACGGCGGAGGGAAATAAAGGAGAGAAGAAAAGTGGGACAACTGTAGCAGCATAATCAATAAAATATACTTTTTAATAAACCATTCTCATTACATTAACAATGGTTGGAATTTTTCCCAGACAAGCGTCATATATCAAGACTAGTCATAGCGAGCACATATCACTTAGAATGTGCAAACAAGCATTATTAAACTTAATCTTCACAAACGTTAGTATAATTACCACCACTCTCATTTTGCAGTTAAGAAACTGAGGCAAAGAACTGAATAACTTGCCAAGTTCACATAGCTACCTAATTAACATTCCCCTTACATTTTTCTCTCTCGAATATTAATAATCTCACTCAGGATTTTTTAAAAGTTAAATAGGAGAAATTCTGAGTTTGAGCTTTCTATTCACCCCTCCTACCTTTCTGATGTTATTCTACTCTACTATCTCTCTTGCTCACAGAATTTCTTTATATGCCTCTAACCAACCAAACTTGCTCTCCACATTAGAGTTTTATGCTTGAAAAAGCCCTCTACCAACAAAATATTTTTCTGTTACCTCTACACAGGAAACATTTCCCAAAACCCTTGTGTGACTTGTGCTTTCATATAACTCAGTTCTCAGCTCAAAAGTCAAATGAGTCCCTCCTGAGATATCAAATCTAAAGAAGCCTACTCAGACACCCTATAAGGTATCGCTAGATTTTATTTTCAATCTGCTTATTAGTATTTCTTGTATACTCTTCTCACACAGTCTGGAAGAGCACTGTTAGTAGAAACACGATGTGAATCACAAATATAAGCCATTTATGTCATTTTAAACTTTCTAGTTGCCTCACTAAAAAAACATAAATAAAATGAAATTAATAATGTATTTTATTTAGCTCAACATATCTAAAATATTACCATTGCAATATGAAACCAATAACAATTAATGAGACATTTTATATTCCTTTTTCATACTAATTATTCAAAATCTAAAGTGTATTTTATACTGGCAACACACTGACATTTAAAAAAGCCACATTTCAGGTACTCAGTCACGTTTCAAGCATTCAGAACTTTTATGTGGCTAGTAGCTATTAATAATGGACAGCACATATTAAAAAGTAAACTCTTGTCCCCTGGTGTATTCCCAGAACCTAGATTAACATAACAGTGCCTGATTGTTTGTGTATTCAATAAATTTGAGGAATGAATGAGTGAAGTTTGAGATATAAAATATAAGCAGCTTTCCCTCTGTATCACAGGAGATTGATTTCAGGACCCCCACAGAGATAACAAAATCCAGGGATGCACATGTTCCCTTATATAAAATGCTGCAGTGTTTACATATGACCTAGACACATCCTCTTATATACTTTAAATCCTCTTGAAATTACTTACGATACCAATATAAATGTTTTGTGAATTGTTATACTACATTGTTTCGGGAATAATAACAACAAAAAGTCTGTAAATGTTTAATACAGATTCAACCACCATAGGCCTAACTACACAGTATATGCCAGCAACAGCATAATATTTTTTCCCAAATACTTTTGATTTGTAGTGGGTTGAATCCACAGATGTGAAATCTGCTAATAAAGAGAGCCAGTTGTATTCTCTGTCTTGGACTGAGAAAAGACCCATAGTCTATTGGAGCCAGACTGCAAGTGACAAAGATGACTTTTTTTTACATAATTTTAGGTGAATCAGGTCAAGTTTACTCACCATTTGGCTTTTTGACCTAGAAAACTAATATGTGATGCCAGATGGCTCAACACTATCTTACAGGTGCATCCCTTGCTGTGGTACTCCAAAAGATATACATATCCTGACCCCTGGAACTTGACAATGTTATCTCATAGAGCAAAAAAATTGACTTTGCACATGAAATTAAGTTAAAGGTCTTGAGGTGGAGAAATTATCCTGAGTTAACCAGGTGGACATAAATGGAATCACATGTATCCTTATAAAAGGAAGGCAAGGGGAGATCCAGCCATGAAAGCGGAGAAGGTCACGTGACCGTGGAAGCAGAGCGGGACTGATGCAGCCACCAAAAGCTGGAGGGGCAAGAAACTGATTTTCCCCTGGACCCTCCAGAGGGACTATAGCCCTACTGACATCTTGATTCAGCCAGTGAAATTGATATTGATGTCCAGCTTCAAAAACTATAAAAAAGTAAATATATGTTGTTTTTAAGTTTGTGACAATTTGTTACACCAGTCATTGAAGACTAATACACTTACTGGTTTATCAAGCTACCTCCATAGTGATACAATTCTCTGGTAGCTTGCAAAAAATAGCCGCAACCTCTACTACTCTCTACACCCCTGTCCCTTTGGAATGTGGTTAAGCAGTAACTGTCATCAAGAGGTATTTCTCAACTCTATCTGTTGCTTTGGCTAATGGAAGGCCATGGAAGCAACATTTTGCCAACTCCTAGTCTAGACCTCAGGAGGTCTTGCATACTTTATTTCTTTCCACTGAAACTCTCCTCATTTCTACATGAATAAGATTGCTTCATGGCAAGAGGCAAGTGGCCCAGGTGACCCATTGACTAACCTGACAGTGAATCATCTGTTGGACACTAGAGGGAGGTCACATTAGGCTAGCCAACTCCCAGTTGACCAGCCAGCAGCTGACTGAAGACAAATGAGTAATCTCCACAGAGACCAAAAGCACTACTAGCTGATCCTAACCCCAACTGCCACCCAATAGAATTGTGAGCTCAGTAAATCATTGTTGTTTAAAGCTACTAATAGGATAGTTTGTTATTCAGCAATAAATAACTGATATATTTCCCATAGAGCATATTCCTTGTACATGAGCTCAATTCTTCTATACGAATTCAGAGGAGTCTGTCAGATAAAGAACTGTATGTAGCTGGAAACAGCCTAAGTGCCTATCAGTAAATAAGTAGATAAAACAACTGTGGCACATTTACACAATGGAATAATACACAGCAGAAAGAAAGAAGGAGCTCCTACCCTTCATGACAGCACGGATGGAACTGGAGAGTACTATGCTAAGTGAAATAAACCAGGCAGTGAAAGACAAATGCCATATGACCTCACCTGTAAGTGGAACCTAATCAACAAAACAAACAAATGAGCAAAATAGAACCAGAGACTTGGAAATGAAGAACAAAGTGACAGTGACTGGAAGGGTAGGGGAGAGGAGATAATGGGGGAAAGAGGACTCAGGGGCACAGACAACAGGGAGTAATTAGCTGTGGGAGTAGGGAGGGATAGGGCAGGGTACAGCAATGGGGGAAAAGGTGGACCAACTGTTACTGAACAATCAATAAAAAAAAATAATTGTTTGTAGTCTCACATGAAGACATCACCAACTACTCCATTTCCTACTGGAACTCTACAGAGTTAAACTTTTCTTACAGGAGAAACATTTTATCATATTGAGTATCTCAACGAATACTTGGCTAATGCCAACTGCTTATCATATATCACAGTGGAGATAATACAGGCTTAGAATTTCAAGGTACATATAAGCAGATAGCTGACTTAAACATTTTATTAAATACCTTGTGTCCTGCCAAATACAATTTTGAATGACATTAAATCTTTTTTGCCTAGTAAAGATGAATTAGTTTTAAAATATACCTTTGATAATTATAAGAACAGACCTGTTGAATAGTTAATTAGCCTGGTCAGTCTGAATCCTGAAGAATAGTTCTCTAAAAAATATAATTCTAATTTTGGCAATGTCGATATGAAATTGCACCTTCTTAAAGTAATTAGTAACTAATTTCAGTTAGTTCTCATTCTTTGTCTTGAATAAGAATAAAACTATGTCACGAGAATAGATGAGGATGCTGTTTTCTTTGTTTGCCAAAATAGGAAATATTTACTCAGTTTATCTGGGTGATATTCAGATAGGCAATTAAGAGATGCCAAGACATTTCTTGTATAACAACATTTAAAACTGAAATCGAAGGAAATATTTCAAAAATTGGCATGAGACTAGCAGTCCAAACTTTAGACTGTCCCAACTACTGGCTACAATACCTATGAAGGCAAAAAAAAAAAAAAAAAAAAAAAAGACAAAACTGGGAAAAACAAAAACTAAAAATGATAGTCATCTTACAACCAGAAACAGAGAAAATTCCATTGACTGCAGGAACTAGGGAGATAAATTGGAAATCACAATTAGCAACCACTTTAAATAGTGAAAGTTGACAACAGGAAAGAATATAGAAGGAGCATTGTTTCATCCTTCACTGTATATCGTGCAGATCAAAGACCCAGGATCAGTGCTGGTCAGAGCACCAGGCAATGGATGCCATCCAGCTCACCAACAACTTTTAATGGAAAGACCATGCTATACTCCAACCTGGCCTTCATTGCTACCTTCTTTTCTTTGAAGAATGAGACTCCCCAAAACAAAAAAAACAAGTATGTGATATGTGTGTTTGTGTGTACAGGAAGAAAAGGAGGAGGTGGGGGTGACAATAGATACAACAATAGATATGCTGAATGCTTGCAGATGCAGCTTTAAACAAGGAAGTTACTATGGGCAGAAATGAAAATAATAATCCTGTTAGTCAACTATAGGGACTCCAGTTTTGCTTTTACTCCCTTGGTTCAAAGTATTAGACAAGAGTTATTTTGGATGGCATGGAATCCATTTCAATCCATCCAACCAGAAGCATTTAAGTAGTCTAGAACTTGTGAACTAGAAATGTGAAAAGGTAACTCTACTGACAATAAACTGTATACCAGATAGGAAGCCAGCCATAGACTCTATCTATTGGCAAACACCCTGTAATAGGATGAGTAAGCAGGACGCAAACAAGCATGAGAGCTTATGACAAATTCTTCGGCATGAGAGAAATTCTTACCACAATAAAAGAAAAAAATATCTAGGTATTTTCAATAGGATAACAGAAGATAATAAACCTTTGAATTAGGAGTAGAATTCAAAGGGGTTTACATAATAAATGTAAAAACAGAATTAGAATAAACTAAGATTTAAATGACACTAGAAATGAAAAGGTTAAATTGAAATATTAGGCAATTAAAACTTATCATTAGCAAAACAGAGACAAAAAATGTATTAAATCAGTGATCCGAAGGTCAATATTTAGAAGGCTTTTCCAAAAATGAAAAAAATACATGTATATTAAAAGATAAAACTAAAAATGAGGATAATATAAAATCCAGTGAGTTAATATCCAAATTTTTAAAAAATGGATTACTCAGTATTATTGAAAAATCCTGAACAAAAAGGGCAAAGTCAAAATTGAAAATATAATAAAAAATCTTTCATAGCTGAAATAAAGACTTGTCTTCACATTTATTTTTTAAAGGATTTGTTTTTTACTATAAAAACAATGAAAGAAAGCCATGAGAAGACACATTTTAGTAAATTTGTATTACAACAATAAATAAACCCCTATAAGTATTCATGTAGAAAGAAACATGTTCATATAATGGAATAGGAATAATTTTGCCTTCTTCTCTGCAATATTAAATACCTAAGACAACAGTGTGATTTATAAAGTTTTGAGAGGCAAAGCTGATATCGGCCAAGGACTCATTCATATGTGAAGGCAAAACAGAGGAAAATTTTAAAATATAGAAACTATATGGCTTGATTAAAGACTAAAAGCAATGGGTGGGGCTAGCATTGAGCATTAAATTCAAATAAAAATGGAATTATTTAAATAATTATAATTACATAAAAGTAAATATTAAAAATAATCACTAATAGAAAACAATTGTACTAACATCCAATAATCCACGTTTTATGCTAAAAAAATTAGACAAGTTACAAATTTACACCCACAGATATTCAAAGTATTATTGTTTATAAAACCAAATATCTAAACCTAACTAAATATTCATCAGGAAAGATGTTAAATGAATTATATATAATATGCCAAATATTAATGTTTTGTATTAATATTTATTAGTTGATGAAATATCTAGTATTAATGAACATTTTATATTATTTAATATAAAATACATGTATGTTTACAGTTAAATAAATTATAATATATCATATATTAACTTTTTTGTGTTTTTTTTAAGAATTTATTTATTTACTATTAGACAGAAGGGAAGGGAGGGAGAAAGAGAGGGAGAGAAACATCAATGTGTGGCTGCCTCTCACGTGGCCCCCACTGGGGACCTGGCCTGCAACCCAGGCATGTGCCCTGACTGGGAATTGAACCTGCGACCCTTTGGTTCACAGCCTGCACTCAATCCACTGAGCTACACCAGCCAGGGCTCATATATTAAGTATTAATGTAGTAAATACTTTAAAAGAAAATATACCTCCATATATAAAAATAAAAATACATACATAATATTATACATGTTATTTTATATCTTTATTTAAAATATGTTGTGAGAATATAGGAAAATATTTTAACATATGTACTTCTGATAACAGTATTAATTATGCAAAATATGAATGTTCTTTGTTTTCTTTGTCATTTTCTGAGTTTTCAGAATATTTTATAATGTACCACAAAACTATATACACAAAATTCTCCTGGAGAGTATCCAGGAAATCTTCTCAGAATTTCTTTTACCACATCATGTATTTTATAAAACTAACTTTTTCTAAACTACCAGCATTAAATAAATAAATAAACATAAAAAAGGATTAGACCATAAAGAAACCCACAACTTAAAAAATAGACACTTGATAAATCATGAAAATGAAAACCCACAATATCAAAATTTATAAGATGCTTCCCAAGATGCCACATAGAGGCAAATTTATTACTGTCATTTATTATTTAATAAAAGAATAAAAATAATTAAGATTAAATTCAAAATATTACAATGTAAAAATGAGAAAAACAAAATAATAATAAATTCAAAATTCCTTGAAAAATAATAATAGGCTAATTTTTGTGAATATGATAAAAGAGGTACACAAATATATAGACTTAGGAATACAAAGGAGATATTATAATTGTGGAGAGTTTTTAAAAGTATGGTATATTTGTACAACTCTACACTAATAAAGTCTTGACTAAGTGAATTATTTTCTTAAAAAAATGTAAATTTCAAAATCAATTCAAGTTCATGCAGAAATCGTACCTAGAAGGAAAAGAAAGAAAATATTTTGGGAACCACTGATTTTTCCAATGAACTTTTCTTTTAAGAAAAGGCTATCTCCCTATTATAAAAGCTGTTTCAGAACATAAAAAGTCTGAACCCACTTCATTTTAGGATGCTAGCATGGCTTTCACCACAGAGCTGCCCGTTCATGGTAACCATTGTGAATCATCAGTAAGTGTGTGTGCCCCACAGTTTCTCTCTGCTATATCATGCTCTGGTCTCGTATGATCCCCAAACTGTCATTTATTAATAGCTATATCAAATCCAAGGTCATCACTGAAATTTATTACAATCCTTTAAAAATTAATAAATAATCTATGTTCTAAGTATTCTAAAACTATATTTTGGTGATGGTTTCACAAAATGAATAAGTTGTGGTATATATTTCCTACAATTCATTGAACATATACTTACAATGGATGAGTTTTATGGCATGTAAATTATATCTCAATGTAGTGTGCCTATGACAATCAAACTAAATAAACAAAAAGTTAATTTTTAGTAAAAATTTTTAGATGTCTAGCTATGTTAGTCTGCTCTGGCACAACAAAATACCAGATTGGTGGCTTAAACAACAGAAATTTGTTTTCTCTCAGTTATGCAGGCTGGAAATCAAAGACGAAGGTCTGACAGGGCTGGCTTCTGGTGATACTAAATGACATTAAAGAATTGCTTTTTTAATTTTGACAGGGCTGGTAATGTGTTAGAAAAAAACTTATATTTTAAAAATCAATACTGAAGTATTTATGGGTGAAATTACTTGATGTTTTGGATTTGTTTTAAAATATGTAGCAAAAAAAAGCAGAGATGGAGGATAAATAGATAGGAAGGTGAGGAATAAATTAAAAATGAATGGCAAAGTGCTAAAACTTGTGGATACATAACGGGTACACAGAGATCCATTATACTCTTATCTACTTTTCTGTATGTTTGAAATTTTGTGTAATAGAAAGTTTGTTGATGCAACTAAGTAAAATAAAACTAAAAACAGTATTACTGATTAACAAATGATATCTCTGAATTACGGAATTAGTGATAAATTTTGTTTCTTTCTTTATACTTTTATTTAATTTTCCACAAATTTCTAAGGTTAAGCACAAAAAGCAGGCAATTAAAAAAATAAATGCTGGCCTCTTAAATAGGAACGTCACCTAAGTCCCTCTTACACACCCAGCCATCCTATTGTCTGGTAATTAACAGTATTACATTTTGGGGAGTTATATTTCTCTTGATAGACTCAGTGAGTGTCCCAAAAGTAATGGCCCAGAGGAAAACCGTTTTCCAAGTTCAGATGTTTCCTAGATGAGAGTTTAACCAAAGTATTCGTAATTTCAGCATAGAAATGGCCTATAAAACCTATGTAAATTAATAAGTACTGAAAATATGAATATTGAGAGACTGAGAAAATAGGACCAAGTCATCTAAAGACTATGAATATAATAAATAGAGCAGAGGACAAACAAGCATCTATGACATAGGCTAGTTAGCTGAGTTAAAATTAAAAGGAATAATTTGCCCTGGCTGGTGTAGCTCAGTGGATTGAGCGTGGGCTGGGAACTAGACAGTCCCGGTTCGATTCCCGGTCAGGGCACATACCTGGGTTGCAGGCCGGGTCCCCAGTGAGGGCCATGTGAGAGGCAACCATACATTGCTGTTTCTCTCCCTCTCTATCTCCCTCCCTTCTCCTCTCTCTAAAAATAAATAAATAAAAATCTTTTAAAAATAAAAAAAATTTTAAAAAAAGGAATAATTTATTATGGGATGCTTCAGGTAACTCAAACCATCCTCCTGAAATTAACTGAATTTTGTGAAACTGGCCTGTTTTTACATTCTACATTATTAAGTGTCTGGATTTGTTTAAAGGACCAAACTCTTTGAATGTAAATGAATCAGTTGTTTACAGTCTAGGACTTGTAAATAGATGATGTTAAAAACCAATGGTCTCCCTGACCAGTGTGGCTCAGCTGGTTGGGCATCAACTCAGAAAGCAAAAGGTCACTGGTATGATTCCTGCTCAGGGCACATGCCTGGATTGCAGGTTCGGTCCCCAGGTCAGGGCACACGTGAGAGGCAACGGATCGTGTTTCCTTCACATCAATGTTTCTCACCGTCTTTCTTCCTCCCTTCCTCTAAGGAGTACCATAACACTATCAGTTGATTTCTCAAAAGAAACCTTGCAGGCAAGAAGGGGCTGGCAAGAAGTGTTAAAAGCGACAAAAAGCAAGGACCTACAACCAAGATTACTCTATCCAGCAAAGCTATCATTTAGAAGGAAAGGACACATAAAATGTTTCCCATATAAAGTAAAGCTAAAGGAATTCATCATCAGGCCATTATTATATGAAATCTTAAAGGGATTTATTTCAGAAAAGGAAGAAGATCCAAAATATGAATATTAAAATGACAACAAACTCACAACTATCAATAACTGAATCTAAAAAACAAAAACAAAAACAAACTAAGCAAACAACCAGAACAGGAACAGAATCATAGATATGGAGATCATTTGAAGGGTTATCAGCTGAGAAGGGGAAAGGAGAGAATAGGGGAAAAGGTGCAGGGGTTAAGAAGCATAATTAGTAGGTAAAAAATAAACAAGGGGGTATTACGAATAGTAAAGAAAATGGAGAAGCCAAACAACTTATATGCAAGACCCATGGACATGAACTTTGGCAGGGGGGATTGCTGGAGGGAAGCAGAGTACCAGGCAGAGGGGGACAAAAGGGGAAAAAGTGGAACCTTATAAACTACATGGTTCAGCTGTAAATAAGGTTCACACAATCATAACAATGTAAATGTAAAAGACTTCTAGTAAAAATTTGATATCTATATAAGAAAATGATGAGAAAAGAAATGTGTGAAAATGTACATTGGTGAGGAAAGAATGGAGAAGAGATAAGTTTTCATCTTTCATAGAAGGAAGTCAAAAGATAAATAAAAGTGGAAAAACTCAAGAAATGTCAACACAGGCATGCTGTTTAGAAATAAAAAGTAGATTCCAGAAGAAATTGTTAAAACATCTATGAGGAGTAGGAATCTGGAATTCAGAAAGGTTGTTGTAAGTCCATCAAAATGTTGACTTTTTGAACCATCGGGTAGCATTGATAAAAATAAACAATTAAAACTAAACTTTAAAATAATATAATATTAAAACCATGAGAAAATTTAGATCAGTATCTTTTAATCTAGCTTATTTTCCTGCCACATTCCACAATAGGATTTTTAATAAGTATGAGGCATGTTTCTACAAATTAGAAGAAATATTACCATTTGCATATTTTAGTGTTTAGTAGTATATTAGGGTTTAGTGAAGATACAGCACTAGCTTATCTAATCAAAAAAGTAGCTAATACAGAGAAATGGGTATACATAGAGCTGGAGGAATAAGACCTAGTCCTAGCTTACAAAAATGATTCCCAGATATAACAATGAGCTTATATGGAAACTGCTATTTCTGCCATTAGACATTCAGAGAATAAGGAAATGCAATTGCTCATTCCAGAAGCATGCCTCCCTAGCTGACATTCACATCAGCAGAATGGTGATCCATGTGCCACAGCTCAACAGCCAAGAAGTTAGGAATAGCCACACTTACTGCAGAAAAACAAATGCTTCATGACCAAGTTTATTCAAAGCAACTACAAAACCACAACCACCTCACTCTGACTTCCAAATTTTGAACATGAACATCTCAGAAAACCCAACTATAATGCAAACTGGGAAATGTAGGCTTTGACTTTCCAGCTTTTCTTCAATAAAGCATGACCCAAAGGTCAGAATGGAGATGGGTATAAGACAAAGAACAGTGTTTGTACCAGGAGTATATGAGGGGAGCACCCAAAAAGAAATGGAATTATCTTCTGGAGGGTAGGCCCCTTGTAGTACAGGCTTTCCCGATTGGTGAATGTTCAGAAACTCATCTGTATCAGTGTACCAGCTTGTGGTGTTGTGAGAGACTGCATTCAGCTTCAGTGAATGTCTTTTTGTAATCTGTTTCAAGGCATTTGCCCATTTCATGATGGGTGATTTATGAGCGCACCTGCTCACAGGCACTAAGGTTCAGTAGCTTTTGACCAAAAACGGCCTGACCCCCACCCACCACCCTCTATATTCACCTGATCTTGGTCTAAGTGACTTTTTTTTTGTTTCCCCAGATGAAAAAAGTCCTCAAAGGGAAATGTTTTGCCAATGTGAGAGAGGTGAAGCAAAAAATGGCAGAAGCATTAAAAGGCATCAAAATTGATGAATTAAAAAACTGTTTTGAGCCCTGGCTGGTGTAGCTCAGTGGAGTGAGTGTGGGCTGGGAACTAAATGGTTGCCAGTTCGATTCCCAGTCAGGGCACATGCCTGGGTTGAGGGCCAGGTCCCTAGTATGGGGTGCACAAGAGGCAACCACACACTGATATTTCTCTCCCTCTCATTCTCCTTCTCTTCCCTGCCGTCTAAAAGTGAATAAATAAAAACTTTAAAAAAAAACTGTTTTTAACAGTGGAAAAAATATCTCCATAGGTGTATTGCATGAAATGGAGAGTACTTTGAAGGTGACTGAAGTTTAAACATGTAAGAATAAATACACATTTTTTTATAAATAAATTCCAGAGGTTTCCCCACCCTGCCTCATATAATGCTATAGCTGCTTATTCATTTACAGACCATGGAAGGGACAGGCCAGCCACTCAGGTCTGGACTAAAGCTAATAGAGCTAGTAACTCAATGTGGGACAGTTGGGAGAGTTCCTTATATTGATTCTCTCATATAAGCTAAAATTTGATGAGGAGTCAATGATTTATAATAACTAAAAACATTATATATTTATATATAATTACATATACTATTATGATTGTTATTCTGAAGGACATGATAATTAGGTGTTCATGGACAAAACAGTATCAGATAACTAATCTAGATTGAAAAGAACCACTTATGAGATTATAGAGACAGTACATAAAGACAAATTAACTGGAAGATACAGGGTCCGGCAGAAGTAATGCCTGCTTAAGTGTGGTTTGTAGGGTAATAATATGAGTGTAATAATTTATAGTTTTCATTTGGACATTTCACCCAAAATGTCATATGGTGTCTTTGAGTGTGGTATTGTTATATTACAGAATTACACGCTTATGATTTTGTGATAAGAGATTTTGTACAAAAAAGGGGTGTTATCTGTGCCAGACCCTGTATAACCCTGCTTACCATTCAAATGACAGATTCGAGGAAAATCATAAAGGCCTCATTAAGGAAGTTTGAAATGGAATTCAAGACATAGTCTTTAACTGGATTCTAGCATACTCAAGCCTTGCTCTTATGCAAAAAATGAAGTAAGGTCCTATTTGTAGGAAGTTAGAGGATTTAAGCCCTGGCATTCAGGAAAACATATGAGGTCTCTTCAGGGTTAAGGAAAAAAACAATCAAAGAAACTACCTGTATCATAAAGCCTATGGAAAGGGCTGTCTCAACCCAAAACAACTACTTACTCTCCATCATAAAGAAAGGGGTTTAGAAAAGCTGGTATACCACACACAAGGAGAATCCTTTTGAGGTTTTACTTTAAAAAATGACTATAGTGTTTGGAGTAGGTTGACAATTGGCCAAAGGAAACCATACAACAAATACACATATATAAACACACATTTTTAAGGCTACATGAAAATTCCAATATAATTAGCTAAAGATTCCAAATGTTATATGAAGTGAAGTTGACAGGGGAACTCAAGAGTTCAAGATTTTAGTCATAGTTATAGTTGATAGGTTTACACTTGATCTTAGCCAAAAGGCCGAGAAGTGATGTATAGTTGATAGGTTTAAATGATTAATGCACGTGGAAAGCTGTTATTCCAGGAACTAGAATGCATGACTACAGAAGGTTGTCAAGAAATTCAACCTTTGTGCCCCAGGGGGTCTGCAAGAGTTGGCATCTGGGTCATTGTGTTCCAGGGAGGGAATGTTCATAAAGAATTGTTGACCAGCAGATAAAGAAATACAAGAAAACTTGCAGTGGGACCATAGCTCTTACCTAATTAACCTTTTTCCAAACCCCCTTACCTACATTTTTGTTCTCCTTCTAAAAAGGTAGGCTTGAGATGAGATGTTAAGATGATTTTTGAGGGTACATAACTCACTGTCTTCTCAGATCGCTGGCATTTGAATAAAACTCCTCTAAAGATGCAATTCTTGTCTCTACTGATTGGTTCTGGTAGTGACAAGCAGCAATAATGCCAACTTCTCCATTTTCAGAGTCATATGCATGGATGTTCATTCTACCGATTTTATCAATGAAACTAAATTATCCTGGAAATAAGAAGTATGCTGGTCCTTAGCATATTTGTCTTCAGATTCATTCCTCACCCTTCCCCTCTTTTACTCAGCTCTGTATGCAGAGGGGCTGACCCATGGGCTGTTTTTCCCAGATTCCTTTGTCAACTGCTATTCTGCTGGAGTAGCCAATGAGCAGTGCGGATCAGAGATGCATAAAGAAGATAGCGGACTTCCGCCAAGATGGCAGCGTAGGTGGATGCACTCGCTGCCTGCACATCCAGAGTGTCTAAACAACGAACGCAGTAGCGAAAAATTAAACAACCAGAACGGACAGAATCGAACTGAAGGGAAGTCCGACACCCAGGAGGTAGGAGAAGACGAACATCCAGGCCGGTAAGCGGGGCAGAACCGGGCAGAGGAGCGGAGTGAGAGGCAGCTCTCATGGAGGGACCCACGCCGCCAGTGCCTGAACAGGGCGTGGCCCCGAACTACGGGTGAATCCCGCAAGCCGGGGACGCTGCCGGACAGAGGCCAGGGCTGAGCCAGCAGAACCGAGTCTGGAAGAGGAGGCAGTGGGGAACTGGGGAGTGGAGGAGTGACGGGAGCCCGCGGTGATCGGAGGTCGCCATTGCTTCCTCCCAGGCCCCGCCCCCAGAGGCAACGTCACCCAAAAAGCGACCCAGGTTGCAGGCACCTGCGAGCCAACAAGTGCACCGAGATAAAATGAATGAAAATGGCCAAAATGAAAGATCAGAACAAATTACAACTAACCGATGACGACATAGTCAACCTATCAGATGCGCAGTTTAAAATGCTTGTAATCAAAATGCTAACAAAACTGGAAGATAGGTGGACGCTAATAATTGAACAGATGAAGAATACGATAAGGATAATGGAGGAAGATTTACAGGGAACCAACAGGAAAAAAAAGGAAGTTGGATCTCAAACCAATGGGGTGGACCAGAAGGAAGAAACAAGAATTCAAAAAAATGAGGAGGGTCTCAGGAACCTCAGAGACATTTGTAAACGACCCAG